>PVIW01003770.1:0-155645 GCA_004026585.1 Noctilio leporinus
GGAGAAAAAAAGGGATGGATGTAATACAACAACAATAAAATTAAAAGAAAAAAAAGAAAGAAGAAAGAAGGAACTCTTACCCTTTTCAACAACATGGATGGAACTGGAGAGTATTATGCTTAGTGAAATAAGTCAGTCAGTGAAAGACAAATACCATATGCTCTCACCCATTACAGGACAATAATGAACAAAACAAACAAACAAGCAAAATAGGACCAGATACATCAATAAAATGAATAGACTTTTAGTGGGCAAAGGGGAGGCGGGAGGAGGAGGCAAAGAAGGGAGCAGTTTAGTCAAGAGACTAACATGGAAGAACCATGGACATGGACAACAAGTGGGATTGACTTTGTGGGGGAGTGGGTGGGTGGGGAAGGGAACAGAGGGGAGTTAAAAGGGATAGATGTAATACAACAATAAAAATGAGTTTAAAAAATGATTTAGACACCTGCCTTGATTAGATAAATAGGTATTTGCTCCCAGAGAGCTCTCTAACCCAAAAACTATCCATTCCCTCTTCCACTTTAAGTGAGGGACAAGCTGAATTCCAGCCACAGAGACCCATGTGGTTGGTTGAACACTCAATATGCAGTAAATCTATTTAGCACACACAGCTGCATTGTATGGGTGGTGTTTTTTGGGTGGAAATCAAACATTGGAGGCTATGATCCATGCCAGGAATAAAAAGTGATTGCATAACTGGAATAGCAAAATAACCCATAAACTAACAGTGGAAGCATTAAACCTACTGTTTAAGGACTTTATTTTTTAGAACAGTTTTACATACAGAGATTTCCCATGTACTTCTTGCCACATACACATAACCTCTCCCATTTTCAATATCCCCTACCAATGTGGTACAGTTATTATAACCCAAGAATCTGCATTGATACATCATAATTACCCCAAATCCACACTTTGCACTACAGACCATGGTTGGCCAAATATTCTATGTGTTTGGACAACTGTATAATGATATGTATCCAACATTACGATATTTGACAGAGTATTTTCATTGCCTTAAAAATGTTCTGTGCTCCAGCTTGTCATTCTTTCCTTTCTGCACCCATGGCAACCACTGATATTTTTTACTGTTTCCATAGTTTTGCCTTTTCTAGAATGTCCTATATTTAAAATCATACACCATGTAGGTTTTTTAGATTGGCTTCTTGGTAACTTATTATTTTTTTTTAATCTCAAAGACAGGCAAGAGTATAGTATTAAATGGTACAGGAATATATTCTATTGAGCCAGAGTCAGTTCAGAAATGGATTAGGAGGGGAAAAAATGGATGAATCTAGGTGGGAAGAGATGGGAAAAGCAGAGGCCAATTAATTAGGGCTGGGGTGATGTAGGAGCACACAAGAGTAATATTTACCATGCTCAGGAAGAGAGCAGCTGTGAGACTGAACAGAACTAGCAACAGGAAAAGGAATAGAAAAATAAACTGAGGGTGATTATAATAGTCTTCAATGTGCTGGATACTAAATAGAATCTTGAGGTTTCAACACAGTGCTTTTGTCCCTCCTCAATTCTTTTCTGTTGCACATTTCAATTATGACAGAAAATGGCTCTAGAATAGGTAGTTTCAGGTATGCTTATCACATTTTAAGTAAGTCAGCTGTTCAGATCTTAAGGAAGACAGACAGGCTTTCTCAGCTATTTTACTACAGCAGGTCTATTAAAGGCAATTACCCTTCAGTAATAGAAAGAATGGCCTAAGTTGCCATAATTCAAGCCCTAATTAGATTCTGTTGCTTTCAGAGAACTGACCAAGTCTTTGGTCAATTCATATTTCTGATGTTAAAATGAGCTGTTCTCATTCTACTCCATATATAAACTGAAATTTGTATCAAAGCATCAGGCATCTGGTTAAAAAAATATTTTTTTAAGTAAAAATATTCCATGGATCTACTATTAACAAAGCATGACTAGGGTAGCATTTTTAAAATACACAACTTTGATAGAGAATTTAGAAAAATATCCATTTTGTGAGAGCCAGGGGCAAGATCGAAGCAAGTCTTCAGAAGTAAAGCAGATTTTGACTATGAAATGGGTATAATTTTAGAAAAAGGAGGTTACTTGACTTCAAAAGCTATCATAAAGTACTGGATAAAATTAATATATATGAAACTTACATACAAGAACATGTGTCTAATGTGTGATATTTTTCTTCTACACAAAAATCTCTATGTATGTAAATGTCTGGTCAGTAATCATTTCATTGCTGGACCACATACTCTACATTACCACATTGTATAACAATGTCACAGCTCTTTCTGACAGCTCTGTTGTTTGGTTTGATTTACACAGTTTGGCCTGCATTGGTTTGGACTGAATTTGGGCAGTGACCTCTTGAAACTTGTGCTTTCATTACCATGAGTCAACTTGGCTCTCACCAGATGCTAAATTTCCCAAGATTGAGAGTAATATCTAAGATTTTCTCTACAGATACCATTAACAGTATTGATATAATCTTGAATGTAGGTCTGACTCTGGACCTAGACATATTCCAATTACCCCGAATGTAGCTCGGTGAATATATGTCTTTTATATTATCATGTATATGGTGTATAAAACTCAATTTCCAGAGAGAAGACAGAGAATTTCATCTTATTTGCTTTATGCTCCGGGATGGAAATTTAATAACAATCACTGGACTTACACGTCTGGGTCATTTCACTCCCTGACCCAGATATTAGAAAGTAACTGGGCTTTGTCGACATGGGTTCAAATCCTGATTCCACAAGTAGTTGTGTGCCCCATGGGCAGGGTATGTGACTTCTCTAGGATTCAAGTTCCTCTTTTTAAATATGAGAGTGATATCATCTGCACAGGGTTTTGTGTAAATTAAATAAACTGACATGGATAAAGAACTGAATGCTAGATTTGAAAAAATAAAAAGTTCAAACACAAACAAAATGAGAACTCTCCTGCCATGTTCAAGGAGAATCCTATGTGATTTTATTCTAGCAAGCTAGGGGTCATCGTCTGCTTTGTTTCTGTTTATTTCCATTTCTCATCTACAAAATGAAGCAGAAGGAAATGTTAATGACTGCTTTTACATTTTGCAGAAATGTCTTAGCATAGATTTTGGTAGACACTCACTGTTCCATGCTTGTGGGATCTTCTAGGTTCCTTGGGACAATCATTGCACAAAGATTGCCTAAGGTACGTCCCATGTTGATTTTCGGCTTTAGGTCATCAGCTCTTTTCACACTCTCACACTCTTCACCATAAACTTGCTCTTACCTTTGATTGCAGGGGTCCTCCCATTGCAGAGCTTCGAACCTCCTCTGCAGTCTAGCTTGTGAACACCTGCCAGGTGGCAACTACCTGGCAGCAATTTTTCCTGTTTCTTAATATCACATCAGAATCTAAAACTAGATCACTCAGATATGGAGGCTTAATCCTTGTTCAAAGTAATTTATTTGGATGTAATATAAGACCATAATAACATTTTAATAAACCAAAATGAATATAAAAATTAACCATAGTTCCCCTCAGATGAATATAGTGACAACGAACATTTTGGTCTATTTTACTTCAAGTTTTTCTTTAAACCACTATCTTTAGCTTTTCTTTAACACCGTTATAGTTACACTACATATGGTATTTTATATTCTGCCTTTTCATTTAACATTATATTAATTTTATGGTGATCAGTAATCATAATTTAATGTCCAAACGGACATCCTAATCAGTAAATACAATTATATTTATATTGTGTTTCTCTTTATGGATGGAAATTTAGGTTATTTTCAAGTCTTAATTATTATAAACAACACTGTGATGAACATTTAACACATAAAATTTAATATTCTCATTATTTGTAATTTATATATTAGGATTCTCAAATGGGAAATTAATGAATCAAAGTATGCACATTTTTATGATTTACAGTATAATTGCCACACTGCTTTCCAAAAGGGATGTAAAAATTAATGCCAAGAGGCTAATTCTGTCTGTATCTTAGCATCAAGTAGGATCAGTTCCACACAGAAGGTGGAATTAAAAAATGACTTTTGCTTCCTCTGCTGTCTTCCTCTGGGAAGGTAATTTGATGTATATTCCACCCAGCTTTGTCAAGTATGTTCTGAATCATTGTTATAAATACATTTAGTCTTCTTGAAGTACTTTCTGGAAGAAGGTGGGGTATAAATAAATATGTATTTGCCAGCCAAGCACAAGGCAGATTACTGAAACTGTTTTAAGGGTTTTGGGGAACATAGTCTTCTGTGTATGTACATTGTACCCTACATTTCAGATGCATAACCTCAGGCAAGATCAATCATTTTCTATAACTCCCTCTGGGAAAGTTGCTGCATACTGTCACATACAGATGATGCCCAGTTAGCATTGTACATCAGTACAGCCATTTTGAACAACTTATGAAAATAGGTTATCAAGAAAAAAAATACTAATATATTTGGCCCTAACATCTACAACCTCTTTTTCTGGTAACAATTCTCGAATTAGCCTTGACCATATCCTAAGGGTATCAATCAAGTCTTTCTAGATGCTATATAGGTATTTCATGCCACATGGAGTAAAGATATTAAAATAATACCACTCTCAAAATAGCCAAGGGTACTTGTTATAAACATACAGCTAGAAGGAAAGATTCTTGACAAATGCATTTTGACAGAGGAAAAATATTAAGGATTGAACCTGTGAACAAGACTAGCTTTTCATCCTTTTTGTGTCTTGATTCAACAGTATTTCACACCAATATCAAAGAGTTATCAAAGAGCATTTGAGCTGAATAAAACCTGAGTTAGAATGGAAACCTTAAACTTACTTTGGTAGAAACTATACACTGTTAAAAAGTGTGGCCTTATTTTCTTATGTATTATCTAAGTTTAATCATTTTCAAGGTCGCTGGTTTGATTCCCAGCCAGGGCACATAATCAGGTTGTAAGCCAGGTCGGTAGCTGGAGGCAGATGCAAGGCAATCGTACATTGATGTCTCTTTCCCTCTCTGTTTCTCTCCCTACCCCTCTTTCTGGAAATAATAAATAAAGTCTTTTAAAAAATAATTTTCAAACATTCATGATGTTTTAAAAACAATTTAAATGATTATATACCTATATTTCACTAGCAGAGTGAAAAAATAAATAGTAATATGCCATAATAATGAAAAACTTTTAAATATTTTCAATGATCTACATAAAATATATTATGTTCTCAATTACTGATAATTTTTAACTCTTATTTTCTGAAAAACTTCCCTCCATCTACTCATTCACCCAACATATATGTCCCACCTGCTATTTGTAGGTAGAGCTCTAGGCTGCCTCATTTGTGTCTATTTCCTGGTGTAGTCTTCTAAAAGGAAACCAAATTTAATGTTATTTTATTTAAAAATATAATTAGGAAGGCAAGACTGCAACAAAAAAGTTATACAGACCACCACAAAATTGCATTTCAGATTTAATATGTATTTAAATTCCATATATCAGCATGACTACATCTGAATGCCATATATTACCAATATCTGTATCAGCTTCCAAAATTCAATAATTTTATAAGCAGTGCTCAAAAACATGGGGGAACTATATAGCACAAAACCAAAAAAATTTTAAAACCTTATAACTTAGGACTGAATAAATTAGGAAAAAATGATTCAAAAAATATATATATAAATTCACTCTGACGGAAAAACAAAAATTAACTTCATTTAAAATTATATACTGCACAGTAAATTACTAGCCTTAAGGTTACCTATTCCTTTGGAAAGCATTTGCAGAAAAGGCAATAGTGTGACTATGCTGAGTCCATTTAGTCACTCATTCCTAATAGATGAGACATTAGTGGAAATCATTGTCCCTGATTCTCCTAGATCCTAAAATAACATGTACCCCAAAGCCTAAGTGAGCACTTTTAATCAAATATTCTTTTGAAGAAGGAACTCCTACCCTTTGCAACAACAAGAATGGAACCAGAAAGTATTATGCTTAGTGAAATAAGCCTGTCAGTGAAAGGCAAATACCATATGATATTACCCATTACAGGACAATAATGAACAAAACAAATAAACAAGCAAAACAGGACCAGATACATGAATACAATGAATAGACCTTCAGTGAACAGAGGGGAGAGTGGAGAGGAGAGGAGGAGGCAAAGAAGGGGAGCAGTTTAGTCAAGGAACTAGCATGGAAGACCCATGGACATGGACAACAAGTGGGATTGACTTTGGGTGGGGAGTGGGTGGGTGGGGAATGGGACAGAGGGGAGTAAAAAGGGGATGGCTATAATACAACAATAATGAAATTAAATTAAAAAACAAAAACAAAAAGAGCCCAAATATTCTTTTGATAGAAAAGGTTTGTTTGGTGTCCCACAGGGAACATAAACAATTCATTAGAAAAAGATGAAAACCTTAGCTGTGTAATACAGTGGTATATGAAAGTACAGCCTCCCCCAGCCCTGCAGAAGCCTGAGCCAAACTTGCTAGTGCTGTCTTCCAGTTTATTCTTCTTCGTAGATGCTCTTTATCTTGGCAATGTTTCTCCCAGCAGCTGTGGACTTTGCTCTTAGTGACTGTGACCTCCCCCACCTTCATTACAGACAGCAAATCTTTGAAAACATGCCTAGGAACTTTGGCAAAAGGCTCTGTATACATACTTAGGAGAAGGGGGCCAATGCATTTCTAGAAGCTTAAGAGCTGATTGATTACTTTTGTATTTGAGCACAGGGCAATTAATCGGCGATGGAGATGGAACTAGGGAATGCACTGAAACAGACAGTAACCTGTGGTTTTGTCCACTTCGCTACTGCAGAGAGGAGAGGGGAGATAAGAAGCTATTTTATGTGGTTAGGGAAAAGAAAAATCCATACTTTCCATAAGGGAATTTCTCATGTGTTTTCTTAATGAACACAGAGAGAAGTTGAGAGACTTTTAAGCTCTTAAAACTTACAACATATTCTCTTTGGGGCTGGGAGAGTATGAATTTCCTAATTTCATCAGAGCCATTAATGACTTCAGTTCCTTCCTCTTTCAACAGAGGAAGTAGAAGGATTCTTCCCTGCACTATGATTTTGAAAAGCATTAGACAGCAGGATAAACCTTTCGTAATCATGCTGTGGAAAGAAAAAAAGCAATTTTTTTCTCCTCATTTCAGAAATGATCCTCATTGTTGGAGGTCTAAAAGCTCCTTAACTTTGAGAAGTGGGCACATAACACAATATAGAAATCATGTGTCAAAGAAACCTATGCTTGAAACTTATATGATCCTATTAACCAATGGCACCTCAATAAATTTAATTTAAAATGAAGAAATAAGTAAATACTCCTTAAAGGCTAGATAATTTATTGCAATGGAACATACTGATGAGTTAGCATTTTGTAATAATTAGGACACTATGTTTTCTCCCTGAAGGTTTATTTATTATTATTTTAAATTTTATTTATTATTTTTAGAGAGAGGGGAAAGGAGAGAGGCAGAGAGGGAGAGAGACATCAATATATGGTTGCCTTTCACCTGCCTTCAGCTACAGACCTGGCTGGAGACCTGGCTTGCATCCTGGTTGTGTGCCCTGGCTGGGGAATCAAACCAGTGACCTTTGGGTTCGCAGGCTGGCTCCTATCCACAAAAAGATTGAATATTTTTTCACCTATAAACTTGAGAAAAAAACTAAGGAACACCATTCTTTTTGTCACAATTTGATAAAAAGTGTCTTCCTCCCCGAAATAACTGAGGTCAGGAAAAGCAAGAGGTCAGATGTCAGATAGACCAAACCAGGAAATAATTCTTGAAAGTAGGATAATGAATATTGTTTAAAGCCCAGGTAATTTGAAGTTCAATAAAAGGAGGAAAGGACGAGTGGGGAAGGCAGCACAAGGTCCTGAAACCAGGAAGATCAAGGAGCTACACACTTGGATTCAAGATGCAGAGCTGCAAGTACTTTGGATGAGTGAGCAAAAGCAAGTTGCCCCTCTCATGCTAGCAGAGCCAGGCAGAAATTTATTTAAACAGCTAAATTAAATGACAAGATTACTGGGAAATTACATATTTAAAACTTATGTATAATTTATTGGAGTGAATTAAGACAAATGAGGCATTTGTTTAATTTTGACCAGGTTTTGCAATATATCCATGAAGATATACAGTGTACAGTTACAGTATTGGAGAGGAGATGAGCCCTAACCTTGAAATGAGCTGGACATTGTTTAACATGAATAGTCATAAGTAAATCCCTCTTGAGTAGCTATATTCTTAGCTTGCTAGAAGCCTACTCAAAATCAAAAATTAAACGATTTGTCTTAAGGACTTAGGTTCATTACAGCATAATTAAATATTTATAATAAAAATATATGGGATATTTTTTTCTGTGCAGAAATTAACTAAGGTAAATAGGAATTTGATTTATTCTATTAAAACATACAAAACTTTGTGAGTTTTTAGCTCACTTATTTATCATGGTTGATATTTAATAAATATCCAATTTAGTACTTAATAAACTCCAGATAATAGTGTCTTTACAATGTCAAAAGATGTAACCAATGGGTCAAGAAATAAGTAAAAATATTTAAAATATTTTGAACTAAATGCAAATAAAAATAGAACATAACAATTGTGGGGTCTAGCAAAAGTAGTGCTAAGGGGGAAATTTATAGTGCTAAATAGATACAGAGAAAAATCTAAAATCAATAATCCAACCTTTCACTTAAGGAAAACAGGAGAAAGAAGAGCAATGTAAGCATAAGGCAAGTCGAAGAAAAGAAATAATGAAAATTACAGTGAAACCAATGAGATTCAAAAGAGAAAATCAGTAAAGAAAATCAACAAAATTATAAACTGGTTTAAAATTGGCAAAGAATCTATTAAAGAGAACAGTGAATACTAAAAAGTATTTTAAACATAAAAATGTATGGTCACTGAAGTATTATTTAAATTAGAGGGAATAAATGATTGTGCATAAATGTTTTCAAATATATTTCCTCAAATAACTCTCCAAAAATAATCCTAATCTATGAAGGTGTAAAAAATATAGTTATGATACTTTATTCAGATAGAGCACTAGATGTTTCAGAAGGTTCTGACCACTAACCATAATAACTTTAAGATATTAAATCAAATTTTCTTCCAGAACAAACCTTTGTAAGAAGAGTGCTATTGAGTCTAACTTATAAACTCTTTTAACAAATCAAATCATTATAGTAGCTAGGAGGAGCAATTCTGTTTTATAGAAAGCATCAAATCATTTCCTAAGAGAGTAAATATATATTAGATAAAGTATTTAAAACACCCTATAATCTCAGGCTGGTGTGGCTCACCATCTCAGATGGTTGGAGAGTGTCCTATACACCAAAAGGTTGAGGGTTCAATTCCTACTTGAGGTTTATGGAAGGCAACCAATGGATCTTTCTCTCTTGCATATCCTCATTTCTCTCTCTCTCTCTCTCTCTCTCTCTCTCTCTCTCTCTCCACCCCCTCCCTCTATTCCCCTCTCTCTCCCTCTCTTTCTCCCTCTCTCACTAAAAGCAATGAAAAACAAAAGTCCTGCCATGAGAGAGAAAGAAAACACTCCATAAATGTTAAGCAAAAAAGGAAATTAGAGTGCTTCTGTCTAAGAAGACTGGATTTAATTTAAAAGTAAAACAAAAATTATTTTTAAATTGTGTTTTAAAATTAAAACTAAGAAGACGTTGAATGTATACAGCTGACTCTCTCTATAAAAAAATAACCAACACAGAATTTTTGGGGCTTAAATAAGCATTTTATAGACATTGTTTAATAGGAATGTGTCAACACTCTTATTTAGACAGTAATTGTTTTCCAAACTTTTTTTTTTTTTTTTGTCTTAGAATATTTTACAGTTATCAAATCTCCCTTCCCCTTGGTCTCGCTGGTCAAATTATATTCATGTCAGGACCCAGGAGAAAATTTTTTCCTCTTAGTAGCTCTCCCTAGTCCTCCCCACCTGCTACCTGACACTTGGAAACAGAGTTCATTGCTTACCAGGCTATGGTTCCATTGCACTTTATGGACACCATTGTTATAATTGTTGTCACTTTTGATTATCAGTGTTTATATGTGTAAATCTTTCTCCTACTAGACTGACAACTCCATGAAGACAAGGACCAGTCCTATTGATAGCTAACAGGAACACACTAAGAATAAATCTTCCAATTTATCACGCTGGAATAGCAGCAAACTAGCAGAACGCAAATGGATTGCAGCACTATTGCTGTGGTTGGGGAAAAATTACACCAGTGACTTTAGCCTGTCACTGTAGCTTACAGCTGTGAAAATCCAGGCATTAAAAGAACAGAGGCACTCAATAAGAATTTATTTGAAATCACTGAAAACCACACTGAACTTTAGTGCCCCCAAATATAGGTGGGAGGAAGAGAGGGGACTTGTAGGAGAAAGTGGGAAAAACATATCTTTCACTAATATGTATGCTTAAGAAAGACAAGGTATCATAAAATTTGAGTAAACAGTTATCTTGTATATGTCTTACCCTGAAAGCATAGAGCCTGGAGTATTCCCTTGAAACACAAAAAATGTATAGTTGTGATTAAACTTGACCTGAA
This sequence comes from Noctilio leporinus, assembly GCA_004026585.1. Classification (NCBI taxonomy): domain Eukaryota; kingdom Metazoa; phylum Chordata; class Mammalia; order Chiroptera; family Noctilionidae; genus Noctilio; species Noctilio leporinus. The sequence goes on from PVIW01003770.1 coordinate 10,544, forward strand.
ATGGATGAGAAGGTTTGATATGTCTTTCTGAGGAAGAAGTATGCACAACTTTCTCAGTAAGGGGAGCAAGATTGGTTAAGAAAGTGTTAAGATATTGCTAAACTCCTTTGAGCTCAATAAAACAGAAAATGCTTGTGATTGAGCTGATATCTCTTACCTGGACAGAAAAGGAACCAAATGCCTTAAAGAACCAGTAAATGTACTAGCTTCCTAAGACAAAGATTTTTTGCGGGACCCTGGATCTTTCGAAAATCTGATTGGGAAAAAAAAAAAAAAATTGTATATGATCGTTTCCCAAGAAAAGACATATATGCACTTATTTTTTTTTGTTGTTGTTTAATCTTTATTGTATTTTTCCATTACCATTTAGCCCCCTTGGACACCCTCCCCCCAACAATCACCATAGTGTTGACCATGTCCCTGAGTCCTCTTTCCTTTTTGCTCAATCCCTATACCCTCTAATCTGCCCCCTCATTAGCTGTCATCTGCTCTCCATCTCTGAATCTGTCTCCATTTGGCTTGTTAGATCAATTTGTTCATTAGATTCCACATATGAGTGAAATCATATGGTATTTGTCTTTCTCTGACTGGCTTATTTCACTTAGCATAATGTTCTCCCAGTCCAATGTCATGGGATTTCAAGGTTTCTAGAAGCCCCTCAAGCCATGTGAGAATGAAGACATTTAAGGAAGTCAAAGCAGCCTACATAGAAGTAGCTAGATTGGGGGGACTTTGGAAATAACATGAACAAAAATGACTTCCAGAGGCTGAGTCCTCTGATAGCTGAGCATTAGCAGTTGGGAACTGAGTAAGTGGCTGCCAGAAGCTAAAAGCATTTTGGGAGTCTGAGCCAGAGGCAAACAGGCATCTAGAGCTACAAGGAATGAGTCTGAGGAAGGAGGTTCAGAGCAGCTGTTCCAGGCTCTGGTGATCTGTTTAAATGGGGTTGCCTTGGGAACAGCTCCTAGGCCCATTAATGGGAATGGCTCTTCTTCATGTTCCCTATTGGAATTCTATCTTTCGAGAGACTTTGTAGGGAGGGAATACAAATCTTTAAAGCCTGCATTTTAATAGTCAAACATAGCTCCTGTTGACAGTCTCCTAAAAAGCTAATAGGTGATTGTGTAAGTCAGGGTTCTCCAGAGAAACAGAACTAATAGGATACATATACATATAAAAAGATTTATTGTAAGAAATTACCTGATAAAATTCAGGAGGTGCAGGAGTCCTGAGATCTACAGTCTGCACACTGGAAAATCAGGAGACCCGATAAACAGTTTGGGTCTGAGTCTAAAGGCCTGAGAACCATGAAAGCTGATGGTGTAATTTCCAGTTTGAGTCCAGCTCCAAGGGCAGGAGAAGACTGATGTCCCAGCTCCAAGACAGGTAGAGAGAGCAAATCATATGTTACTCAAACTTTTTGTTCCATTAAGGCCTTCAACAGATTAGATGAGGCTTACCCACATGGAGGAGGGCAATCTGCTTTACTCATTTGCCAATTCAAATCTTAATCTTCCCTGGAAAGCACCCCAGCATGCAGGATATTTAACAAAATATCTGCGTACTTGTGGCCCAGTCAAATTGACATATAGAATTGACTAATTTGATGACCTCAAGTGGAAGGATGACCAAGGAACCCAACCATAGTCTAGGACAGGACAAAAAAGATTTCAGATGCTATTGCTAACTAACATAAATATGGCCAATGAAAGCAGTCAAAGGGACACCTTGATATTATACCATTTCTTTCTACTGTCAACAAACTAAAACATGGGGGCTGTTTCTTAGGTCTTATCCCAAAATACAAGCAAAAGCATTATATTATATTCCATTTAAGATATAGTCTGTTTTGAATGTTTTAATAATACATTGCAGTGTCTGCCTTGCTGGTCATGCTTTCTGCAAGGGTTGTTTTCTTTTTACTTACTGCAAGTTTACTTCTGGGGTCATTATGATAGTTTAGGGGGTTACACAATATTTATCTTGGCCAAGCAGCCTAATTTTTGCAAAAATGTGTATGTAATACTCTTACCCACCATATTATAAGTACAGAAAACAAGAAACTCATGAAAGAATAATTGTTTTAAAAGTTATTGCTTAGTTTTAAAAATAAGATCAAGGGTGATTTCAGAAAAGTATTGAATGTTTGGTCATTTAAGAATGTATTTGTCAGTGATTTAATAGTATTTGATAGTTTTCTTGTTTAACCTATGAGTTTCAGGCACCAGATTTTGATTAACTAAAAGTTAACCACACTAATAAAGAGGAGTAATTTTAACAACAGAAGCAAGCTCAAACTATGAACAATCTAAAGCACATTGTATTTCATTTTAGATGTTCTGTAATGTTTAGCTTTGTTTTCGCATCAAACTTTCCTATATGTTGCTGACACACCCCACAGTCTTCTTCATAATGACATATTAACTATACAATGGGAGAAAATTCAGACCCTAAGCCCCTATTTGGATCTTAAGTTAAAAAGAATCTTTGGGTGATCCATGAAGTAGATACATCTCATGCAGTTCATTTAAAATGGAAAAGACACCGTAAGTCCAGCTTAAGAAAAATGCAGGTGGTAACTGTAGTAAATAAACGAAGTCCCATGGGAACAGAGGGAAGCAGAATGTTCTCACTCCCTTTGCTGCCAGTTTCCTCTCTAGCATCTCTCCAGTATAACTCCCATACACTTTAGTTCACTGCCTTGCAAGGCTGTAATGGTAGAAGAAAAGAGGACAGGATTTTTTCAAATAATGATTTAAGAAAAATCTTTTGAGGCCTATCCACGCTCTGAAGACTGGATATGGGGGGTGGAGGAGCCAGGTGGGATGGGACTTTCATATGTAATAATAAAATTTATTTTTATGAACCTTCATAAAATATATCTTCATATATTTAGTTCTTTACTGTGAGCAACTCTGCTTTGAAGGCTGTTAAATTACAGAAAGTTCAGGTGCGGGGAAAGAATGAGTTTATATTATTGCTTAGGGAAGACTCTGAAATGGTCTTTCATAAGCATACTCCTTCTGCTTTCTTTCCCAACCTCTTCATTTCTTTGTTAGCTCTTCCTAACCAGTTCCCTCAACCTGACTTTCTTCGATAATTTTTTCCAGTTCGTTTTTTCTCTTCCAGGTAACATCCATACTGTTTCTTTTTGTCATTGACACCCTAGGAGGAAATCCATCATCTCCTACATTTTCTTTCTTCTCCTCTAAGATTCTTTTCTAATGTCCACGTTCTCTGAGATTGTGTGTGCTCTTTCAAGTTTCCTGCCATTGTGAGCTTGTTCTTTAATTCTGTCTCATCATGGCCTCTCAGAAAGACTCCTCAAGAGTCATTTTGTACTTTTCTCTTAACTTCTGATGAGGTAAAATGAGAAAAAGGAGGCCAGAGATATAAGGGAGCACAGAAACAAAAAGACCAATTAGCAGCAAGTTTAATCAATCCTGGCTGTGTGTCTCAGGGCAGGGATAGGTCACAAGATCCAGAAATCACTTTGACAGCACAACATTGGTCATGACTGAGAACCAGGTCCTGTCTGTGCCTGGCGCCAGGCCTGTGGCACCAATTTATATCTCCCTTCAAGGCCCCTGACTCCTGATATAATCACTGAGGTAGGGTGTGCAGTGTCAGCCACAATAAATACTCAAGTTCATCTTCTAACCCCAGGACCTGGGTTATTGACAAATAATAGAGATTTATTTTTCACAAAGAGTAAAAATAAATATGATTCGGGAATGGTAACTATAAAACCCTCATTGTTAGGGCTGGAATGAGGCAAATATATGAACAACATGATTTTTTAGTCAGATGCTAATAATTTAAGCAATTAATTTCCTCTGCCCAGTTCAAGGAAGAGGAAAAATAATATCAGATCTCTAGAAGAATGACTACGGATTGTGAATTTTCTACTCCCGAATCATTGCTACTGAGTATAGCTTTGTATTTCTTAATCTGAAGAGAAATTTGGAGAATAAAGCAGTGATAAAAAACAAACAAACAGATTATAAAGTAGGCATTATATCAATTCTAAGGTGATAGTGGAAAACAACACTGAGACTGATTACAAAGTCAGATTGTTTTTCCATCAAAATTCTCTTCCATGAGAGCTGTCAAGTAAGTAAACACCTTCTTTTAAAGGTTAGATGACCCCCAAGAGTTCAGTGTAAGAGTCCAACATTACTCATTTTTTTTTATTGCAATCCAATAGTGGTCTTGTACGTTTGGGTAAAATTTACCATCACATAGGGTATAATATTATATGATATCACTTTTAACAAGATGTCCCTAAACTTTAACATGATTAATTTATAGATTGTGTAAGTACAATATTCAAAATGGATCATCTTGAATGTGAAGGATTTTGAAAATGCAACATACTATAGCTAACCTGACAGTCCCTAACTTCGCAAGACTCCCCCTTTCTTTAATACCTGAATAAAGCCTGTTCAGCTCTCCATCTGGCCTGACTGCAGATACCCATGCCTCTTTCAGACTCCCTTTCTTAATTTTACATAAGATTGTGCAGAAAACATGCACATTCTACTACCCAATCTTGGGTACCACTAATTTCTCTCCCACCCCCCACTGCCCTACCAAATTTCTTGCTCTTTTTTTTTTTAATTTATTTTTTAATATTTTATTTATTATTTCCAGAGAGAGAGAGGAAGGGAGAGAGACAGAGAGGGAGAGGAACTTCAATGTATGGTTGCCTTTCACCTGCCTCCAGCTACAGATCTGGCTTGCAACCTGGTTATGTGCCCTGGCTTGGGAATCGAACCAGCGACCATTGGGTTCACAGGCTGGGGCCTCATATACTGTGCCACCAGCCAGGGCTCTTGCTCTTTTATAAGACACTTTCTTTTCTGCTGACCAACTGATAGAACCTGAGGACGGATGTTGTTGCCTTCACAGTAGGGTCAAAAGAAGGACTAGCTATACTCATATGAAAAGCTCAAATCAACTATGGGCAAAGAATCAACTCATCATTTCCCTCAGCAATGTTTATTTAATCTAGGCTTTGAAGATTACTAAAGTTTAATAAAAATTTTACGTATCAATAAAGGGATGAGACCAATGAAAAAAATTGGGACAAAATATTATTAATGCTGTTAAAGTTCATGCACCACACCTTTTCTACTTATAAATCTCTCTCTTTTTCTGCTGGTCCTCAGGACTGATTCTTGGACCTCTGCAAGTCAGGGTCCTCTGCTCTGTCCCTCATCATCCTTCAGTGTCCCCTGCTCCTGTCATCTACCACTCAGAGAAAGCAGAGAGTCAGTTTAAAAAACTCTCAAAATTGCCTGCTACCTCAGTGAATACTATCTTTTTCTCTATTTAGCATAGCAATTGTTTCTTCCTTGTGTAAACCTTTCCTACTGGATAAGTCTGGATTTGTTTCTTATATAGGCAATAGTCCTGTTAAGGTGATTTTTCCCAAAATAAGGAGCGTCTCCACTCAAAATTGAATCCTGCTTCTCTCTCCAAACTCCCCTCCCCACAGAATTCCTAAATAGTTGTACTTTTTAAAATGTCCCACTGAATGTGTTAAATCACTGCTGTCTTTGCAAATGCACTATTAGGGCTCAAATGTATTAAATATGTCAATTTGGAAATGGGGAAGGAAAAGCATGAGAGAAGGTGGGAGAGAGAACATGCAGGGTATTGTTTTCAGATTGGAAAAGAAGAGGAAACAGAGTTAAAAAGGGACACATACCATTAGGACATTTCAGGGTATTGTTTGTATGTGTGTGCACATCTGTGGTTATTTTCATTGTGGTTATGCTATACCAGGCTATACCAAATTCAGTAGGGTATTATCCATAACAGTGAAACCACATGTTTATGTCTGTAATAATTGTAATTTTAAACAATTGCAATAAATTCTCATGAATCTGTGCACAGTAAATACCAAAAGAGCAGTAATCTCTCTTTGGTTAGAAGCAGAGCCAAGGTCAGCAGAAGGGAGACTTCATCCTGATGCTCTCCAACTCCTTGCTCCAGCTTTCTCATCAAGCTGTAACTCTCCAAGTTAACCCTTTATCACTGTGTGGCCAGAGACAGGGCATCTGGCCCAAAGTGCCAGAACAGAGGCAAAGCAAGCTTGCAGGGCACCTGACCATGTAGTTACTAAAGATAAAAATGAGGTAGAGGAAGCATCATATCCACTAAAGGCTTAGAATGGTAATGACCTCCACACTAAAGAATTAAATGTTTACAACACTCCCCCCATTCCCCATGTCTCCTCCACCAGCCTTATCCCCTATCCCAGCCACTTTACAGACAGATCACATCTAAATATTTACACATTAAGAAGAAACAGATGAAATTTTAATGACTACTATATTACCACCCTGACAAGGATTCCCTCATGACTGACACCTGTGACCATTAGCAGCTGGACTTCCTTGCACAGATAAGCACCTAAGGGGTCAATAAACCCAAATTTTAAAAGTTTGGAGTAAACATGATTTCATTAAGGGCATCCTCTTACTTAGTGAGACCAGGCACAAGTATAAACATGATAACAAGAAGATTTATCTGGAGGAAATTTTCTTTTTCACGATGCTATGTCACAGTTAAACTCACACAAGTCGGAATCCTAGAACAAGTCCTAGAATCCTAGAATCCCAGAGGACATGCCCAGTTCTCAGATGAGAAAATGAAGATAAGCTACTTGTGTGAGGCCACCCAAATGGTAAATGTTGGGACTAAAACACTGGTCCTCAGATTCCCAAGTTAGAACTATTTTTTTTTTTTTTTTTTCCTGTACCAATGATCCTCAAATGCTGGTATGCCTAAGGACCACCAACAGTGCTCTTTAAAAATGCAAGCTCCCAAGTCTCAGCCTCTAAGCATCCTGCTTGGTAGATCAAGAGCTGGACCTGGGAATATGTATTTCTATGAAGCACCCCTTTATGATTGAAATGCAAATGGGCCACACTCTGGAGAAAGGTCCGACACCTATTTGGCTGTTGAAAAGAGAGCACCAAATTTGGCTCACAATATTTATACACATTTTTATTCCACCCTTAGTTAGCCTCTCTCTCATTTCTCCCTTTACCAACAGGCTCTTGATTAAGACTAACTTGTCAAGAAGCAGAAATCATACTTAACGGTTTAATTTAGACTCTCAATGCATTACAAACTCTAATATTTTGTGTGGGGACCGGGGTGAAAAAGACCATCTCCCACATAAAAGAGATACCTTTTTCAAAACAAATTGTACAAGTAATGCATGAATGTTCATTCATTGACAAATTTAAATAGTGAAGACTAGTCTAAGTTAAAAAGTAAAGTTCTGCCTTTATCTCTCCTCTAATCTCACTCTACTCAGTTACTTACTGCCTAGTGTTGGGTAAGTGCCCTTCAGATTTTCCTATTCACTTATATACAAAGATTATATAAGTGTATGTGTACTTTCTGACCTTTTACTTGTGGAAAGTTCTGCTTATGAAATGAGCTCAGCAATTTTTTTTTCATCCAATAGGTGACAGAGGGTACCATCACCAGCACAGAAGTGAACCAAACTTAAACCAAGGACACCTCAGGAGGTGTGACTACCCTTGATTATTTTAGAAATGAAGACTTCCTGGACCTCATTCACCTCAAATACATTTTGATCAGTAAGTAGTGTTCCTCAGTCATATAAAAATATATCTGTGAAGTTGATTAAAAAAAAAAAGAGGAAAAGGCTGTCAGTCACATCGTGTAAACTCATGAATGCTATTAGAGTTCTCAAGCAAACACAAGGTGCTAAATTAATTCAACTCATAAGCCCCGCATGACTGAGAATCTGTTTCTGTGAGAAGGGTCACATGGGGTGGGACTGTGGGTGCAACAGGGCGGCTGCTTTGCATTCATATAAAATGTACAACATTCATTCTGCTTTCTCACCTTCCAGACCTTGCAATCCAGCTGCCGCCACCAGCACCCAATTGAAATGGCCCTGGTTAAGGTCACCCAAGACTCCTAACTGCTGAACCTCATTCTCTTGACTTCTATAGCATTTTACTTTTGTTTGTTTGTTTGCTTGCTTTGAGTTGACTGTTTTCTTCTGCAAAGAGTCCTCCCTCTCTTCTCTCTCCCCTGGTTCTGGTGAAACTGACTATTTATTCTCCATCTTTACCAGTTTCCCTTAAATACTCAATACCTCAGGATTCCATTCTAGAAGTATTTTTATTTCTATTCTGTAACCTCTATCTGATGGGGCTAATAAAATCCCATAGCCTCAACAATGACACCAAAATCTTCATCTACAGCTGCATTTTACATGAATCACAGAGCTCACTTTCTCAATAGTGTTGGGCAACTCAAACATGGCATGTCTAACAGCAAACTGGTGTCTGCCTCCCTGTCCGTTCCCTTTACCTATCCATGTATTATTCATATTATTTAGAAATAAAACCATACATACATAAGTTTCTTGAACTAGAAACTATCCCTCATTCTTCCCTTTACCTGATTCTTTTCATCAAATTCTATGGATTATGCTTCCTAAACACTTATTTATTCTATCACTTCCTCAATGTCCTCCTTGCTATTACCCTCGTCCTCATTGTCTCCACTTGGACCAAGGTCATGGCTCCCTAGCAGACATCCCTGTATGAAATTTCTTTCCTTCTTCAGCCCCAAACATTTTGCACCAAAAATGTTCATGTTTCTGAAACATGTAACATACATGTTACTGCCTGCTTAATAACCTTAACTAGTTTCTCATAACCTACAGAACATAAATTTAAAATCCTTAAGATTCCTGTCTCAACCTATATCCCCAGCATTATCTTTGATAACAAATAGCAAGTCCTGCAAAACCCCATAAGCTTTCTCACCTATGTTTTTAAACACTCATTCCTTCAGCCCAGAATGAACTCTGCCAACAACTCCCTCAGAATATAAAATAAGGGCCCTGGCTGGTGGCACAGTGAATAAGGCCCTAGCCTGCAAACCCAAAGGTTGCTGGTTTGATCCCAGCCAGGACACATAATCAGGTTGCAGGCCAGGTCTCCAGCCAGGTCCATGGCTGGAGGCAGGAGAAAGTCAACCATACATTGATGTCTCTCTTCCTCTCTGCTTCCCTCCTTTTCCCTCTCTCTAAAAGTAATAAAATAAATAAAATCTTTAAAAAAAAGAATATAAAGTAAATGTTTCCTCCTTTGTAGATCCATGTCTGGCAACACCACAACCTCCTTGAAGACACTCACACCTCCCACCCTACATCTACCTGTATCAGGACACTGATTCTAGCATTCATTCAAATTCTCCACCAGGTAACATGTGAGCAGGCATCCATAAAGTAGAATGTAATAACAGGCACTATTGCTAAACTCTACTAACCTTAATAAACCTGCTAACCTGGAATTCTACACCAACTTCTAACATACAGAATAGCGCCTTGTAACAAAAGGTTCTCAATAAATGTTTGCTGTTGAATGAATGGGTGAATGCATGCATGAATGAAGTATACACTTGCAATAAATATTAGCCCTGCACGAAGATGATTATCATTTTATTTCTTATGAAGCTGGCCTCTAGAAAGCCATAGCTTTAAATGCTCTTGCCAGCTCTGAATCCTATGCTCCAGAATTTGTTCATTTGTTCTTTTATTTATTAATTTATAAGTACTAAAAATAAGTTTTAGTACTTACTGTATACCAGGCATGGCTCTAGGTGCCAGGGGTAAAGCAGTAAACAAAACAGAGAAAAACCCAAGGTCTTGCAATTTATCTTCTAGTGGAAAATACATAAGTAGAACATATGACATTCTAGTCAGTGATGAGTATTAGAGAGAAAAATAAGGCTGAAAAGGAGAGAGAAGTTCTGGGAACATGATTCAAGGTTTAAGGTAGGGTGATTCTAAATAGAGTGGTCAAGAAAGGGCTCACAGTGACATAATTCTAGTTTGTATTCCAGAGGTAGCTTCTTACAAAATCCAGGGAAATAGGATACCTAACTAATTCCCCAGGTAGTTTTCAGGAAAAAGAAACAGAAATAAGTAGTATCAAATGGTGCGGTAAACAAAGAAGCCTATCACTCACAAAGGGGCCTGCAACATGCCACCAAGAGCTCTGGGTTCTTAAGGAGCAAGGAGAGCAATGTTGCTGACCTGGGCAGGCAGTTGTAAGCTCCTACTTCTTTGGATAGATCCTTTGGGCTTTAAAAGAAAGAGAAGGCTCGAAGCCTTCAGGCTTTGGGGGTAAGTTTAGAGAAGAGGCTCAGGTATGTTATCAGAAACAGGCTTGGACCTGTACTCTCCAGTCAGGTTGAGGCAGGCCTTGGGAGCATGAGAAAGCAGAAGGAGCCCAGGGTTGAGTTACGGAATGAGAAAGGAAAAAGGCAGTAAGCAGGCTTGTGTAGAATGCCTTTTCAGTGCATACTTAAAATGCTCGTTTCTAATCTCTTTTTTACCCTTCACAGGAGACAGAACCCAATCACAAACTACGTTCAATTCCATCACCGCTGATGCTTTTACATAAGTAATTTTACATCTATCAGTTTTTAAAGTTGTGTTAACAATTTTTGTGGTGTGAGGCTGATGTGTATCTATCTTTAGAAAACACCATTTATACCATATTTGTTTTATTTTTGTTTTCATTCTGAAAAGCTTATCTGGGTTATCTGGGCTTCTCTTATAGTTACCTTATAACAAATGACAAAAATTACCAATGAAAGTTTTATTATTAAAACTATACTATAAGGCCAGACTCGTAAAGGAACTGGAATGTTAAGGACAACAATTTTTTTTTTTTTAAAGATTTTATTTCATTATTTTTAGAAAGAGGGGAAGGAAGAGAGGCAGAGAGGGAGAGAGACATCAATGTATGGTTGCTTTTCACCTGCCTCCAGCCACAGACCTGATTGGAGACCTGGTTTGCAGCCTTGTTATGTGCCCTGGCTGGGGAATCGAACCTGCAACCTTTGGGTTCGCAGGCCGGCGCCTTAACCACTGTGCTACCAGCCAGGGCAGGACAACAATTTTTAAAGGATTTAGTAAGTGATGAAAACAACAGTCACCATGTCATTTTAGTTGTAAATTTCTTCTAGAAATGAAATTATGTAAATTCACAGATTTAAACACTGAAACCTCCCATACTAGAATGTAAGCCAAAAATATTCCTATAATGCTATATCTGACAATACTGTCACTTGCAATAATGATTGATTCCAGCAAGACAGAACATTAATCAAGGAGAGGAAGAGAGAAGGCTAGAGTGTTTCTATGCAAATTATGTCATTAATCTCATTCCTGAAGCTGGGTGGAAACAGGTAACAACTACCAGCTGGAGAAATCCTTCCCTTCAGCAACTCCTGTTACCTGTTCTATACCTGCCAAGCTGTAGACCTGAGAGTGAGTAAGTAATCCAAGGGAGGAGTCAAGGCCTGGAGACCCAGAGACCCAGCACACCTACCAGGAGAAAGGAGGCAAGAATTGCCATATGTTGGTTTTTAGGTCACTTGCTCTCTGCTCTGACAGATACTTAAACTGGCCTCCCCCTGCTTCCAGCCCACCCCCACAGAGATTAAAGAAAAAACAGAGGGAGACCAAGGCTCCGGTGATTTTCAAACACTGGGCTGGCTTTTCCTGCTGATGATGCTGCACATGTCAGCCAGTTGCTTTGCCTGGGTTCAGACCACTTCTCATCCAGTCTCTTTGCCTAAGGCCATGACCCCCAGGCCAGGCCTCTGCCCACCTTACAGATCCCTGAGGCAGTACGGAGGGGACGCTGGAGCTGGCCCAGATGGCTGAAAAGGAGGGCCTGTTAATGTGTCCAACATTTTACAAGCCCATTGATCCCATTCTGGTAGCTTGGCCTTGACTGGTCATGGTAGGAGTAACCCTGGGGGAACTGGCACATGTCACATGTGTCCCTCTCCTCCCCCAGCCCCACCAGCTCTCCTGGCCTCATCATTGCCTCTAACCCACTGCCTGGTTTAAGCTGGAGAACTTGCATGCTGATCCCTGCTTTATCTAATTTCCACAGGTGCACAGTAAGTTCTCACTTAACATCACCCTATAGATTCTCCAAAATTGATCTGATATGAAAGGACATATAAGGAAACCAGTTTTACCATAGGCTAATTGATATAAACAAGAGAAGTTCCTGTGGCATATTTTGAGTTACAAAACTATTACCAAACTTCTAAATAATGACTGAAAACACTTCCACTACTAAACACAGCGATAAAAGTGAGCTATACACACATTTAAGAACACACAATGAAAACAAGTAAGATAATTTTCCAGCCCACTTATTCCAGTTCAGGGTGGCAGGTGGCCAGGGGGTCCCCAGCACCCCAGGGTGCTGAGGATGCCCTTCCAACTGCAGGATGCGTTCACTTACCACACTCAGCCCGGGAAACTTGCGCATACCAATGAATCCAATGTGCACATCTTTGGAATGTGGGAGGAAACTGGAGCATCCAAAAAACCGACACAGAATATCCACATTCCACACAGACAGTGACATCAGCTGAGCATCAATTTTTTTTCTCATCAATATTATAGCAAAGTAACCTGCTGCATCATCATACCCACCTGATGCCATCTGTCTGCTAAGTCCTGCCCCTTTTAACTTACCTAATCCTGCTGCTGTTCATATCCTAGTATGTAAATCTGATCTGATCCCAATCTACCTTTCCAGCCAAATTCCACATACTGGCCCTCATACAGTACTATTCAAGCCACTTTTAGTCAAATTTTTCTACAGGTATCTGGTGTTTTTAGCCATTTCTGGTTTTGTATACATAGTTCCCTTTATCTGAAATGTTCTTTACCCAAACCAAATCCTGATGTTCAAATTCTATTCTGCTGTCAAGTGCCACTCAGACAGCCCTTTGCCATTAGATGTGCCTGGTTTTCTGAGACACAAGTGATCTAAAAAAATGCACTATATATCCATTGGTAATAATAAGTTACCCCAGACAATTCAGCTGGGGTTTTTAGGTGTTTCTTTTTTTTCAATAATTCTTTTTCGACATGGACAACAGGTGGGATTGACTTTGGAGGGAATGGGTGGGTGGGGAGGGGGACAGAGGGGAGCAAAAAGGGGATGGATGTACTACAACAATAAAATTAAAAAATAATTCTTTTTCTATGTACTTTCATTTCTCTGAGGAGTGACATGATTGAATCATATGAAAAGTGTATGTATCCTTAAAAAAATTTGATGGAACTCTGGTTGATAAGGATCTTACAATTAATACTAATTTTTATATATTATTGAGAATAAATCATTAGAACTATACAACAATAGACAAATTAATGCAAAACACATCTGGAATTCAAAAGTACATAATCTTGAAATTATTCACTCCTTTGAATTATTAATATCCTACTGCTACTATTGATGATGATTAAGAATTAAATGTAATTCTATTTCTTTTGAAATCCTCATATATTAAAGAATTGCACAACTAGAAATTACTTTAAAACTTGTTTAACCATGCACATCATATCAGAGTCTTGTTAAAAAAACAAAAAAGGGAGGGTTCCTGAGAACTTCTCCAGACCTACTGACTCCCTACAAGGAGAGACTTAGGCCATTGTAGCAAATGTCTTAGGTTATTTTGTGGTGAGATAGTCTGAAAAATGCTGATTTGATATAACATCCCATTTTTTTAATAAATGAGAGAATGGGTCTAGAGAAGTAAAATACTGATGGTCAGTAAGAGCCAACATGAGATTTTTTTCTCTGTTATATTGGTCTGTGTCATAGTGTAAGACAGAATAATTTATATTATTTATAAATTCAGGATTTATATTATCTCCACAATAATAACAGATGGCTCTTCAGAAAATGGCAAACACCTGTGTTACATGAGAATATTAATATGTATTATATGAATCATTTTCAAGAAATGAGTAAAACTTTGAACTATAAGCATTAAAAAATCAAACATATTTGAAGAGCATGCCTAAAAATAGTCAACTAAGCAAATAAATGTAACTGACATGTTGAGTTTTATGACCTATTTTCAGAAGCCCCATAATATCTCTTCTGCTGCATTCCATAAATATTTATTAAGACAGTCAGAAAGGCACACCAAATTTTAAAGAAGAGGGCAGGAGACATGGACTCCACCTCCTGGCTGGGAAGTTGCAGCCATTAATTTGGAAAATACAATCCACAACATCAGGAATTTATTGCATGTACTTGGAATGACTTTTAACTAATAGTACAGCTGCAGATACCTTAGTCTATATAAATGTATTCAAAAACCAGGTTGAATGCAACATGAAATTGTAGGTTCATCTAAATTAGGAACTTAAATATATTTTTAAATGCTTTTAGCATGGTGAGAATTGTGACTTTGGTTATTCATTTGATCACATTTAATTGGTTAATAAATAAATGCATACTTTTAGTTCTAAATATGTCAGTGAATAAAAGGTAGATATAACCATAGTTGTCTGTCTATTACCCAAAAGCATACATGTATGTAACGTCCTATAAAAGGTAATTTAGGAATGTCATTTTTTTTTTAAATAAAGAAACTGTTTATTTTTCAGCAACCTTATTTCTCTTTTTTATTTAAGACCACTCAATGGTTGTTCCTACCTGGTTGTGGCCTGAGTTGTGTGGGCCTTGGTCCAGACTTTCAGGGAAGGCTGAGCGCTCCAGGCATCAGAAGAGAACTCCTGAATAAGTGGCAGGACACCTGCAGACCAGTCTGAGACCTCAGGTGGAGCAGCAGTGAACTTGGGAGCTGGAGCAGTCCATTAATCCTAGTATTTCTCCTTGGTCAGAGTTTCCTCAGCAGCACTCTGCTCTTCCTTTTCCATCTCTTCAAGATCTCTGTAGAAGTAGAGATCAGGCATGACCCCTCACAAGTGCTCTTGGGAGACGGTGCTGCATATGCTCAGAACCTCCCAGCCCTCAAATTTCTGGCATCAGACCCAGCTGGTGAGCCTCCAATTGCTGCGCAGGATGGCAATGTCCACACTGCACAAAGGAGAGTCTGAGTCACACAGAGCAATGGCAGGCAGGTTAACATAAGACATCTCTGAGAGAGGTTGGTGCTCAGCCCTGGAATTGGTAGCCACCGGAAGTTTCAGCTACCTTGGAAGGCTGCCTGGATTTCGTTAGCGAATGTTCCAGGAGTGAAGTGGTCAGCAGTGGGAGTGGCTCCAGTGGCAGCGGTGACCTTCATCACAGCTCTCTGGCCAGTGTTCCTGGATGATATGACACTGATATCAGTGGGGTTTTCGATGGCAACAATGGCACAAGTGCCAGGAGAAGCTTCTGCCAGGTTCTCTTCAGTTCTATGATGTAGCCGCCATCACTTTTCTCTTTGTAGACAGACTGTTCCATTTCCAAGTCAAGGTTGGTGCCACCTAAATGTATTCTTGTTGCAAGAAATTTGAGGACATCTTCTCCTTCATTTATAGGACATCAAGGACTCTGGATATTGTGAAAGTTTCTCTTTTGGTTACAAGGGGAACCTCCTTGGGTAGTACAGAAAAGCAGGAATGTCATTTGTAATAAATAAAGAAAATCATTATATCAGTAATTTAGATTACAGTCAATTTATATACAGTGAAAATTCTGAAGAAGATACATAAATTGTAGACCTGGAAGAACTCTTAGCTCTTTGCAGGTCAAGGTCACTTAGTTCAATGGCTAAATTGTGTCCCTTCAAAAGTCATATAGGGAAGCTCTAATCCCCAGTAGCTAGAATGTGAATATACTTGGAGAGGGGGACTTTAAGGACATAATTTAGCTAAAATGAGGCTAAAAGGATGGGCCCTAATCTAATCTCACTGCTGCCTTAATAAGAAATTCGGACACACAAAAAGATACCCAGGGCACATATGCACAGAGGAACAACCATGCAAGGACACAGCAAGCAGCGAACCATCTGCCAGCCAAGGGGAGAGACCTCAGAAGAAACCAACACAACTGACACTGCAAGTGTAGACATCCAGCCTTCAGAACTGTGAGAAAATAAGTTTCTGTTTAAACTACCTACTCAGTGGTGGTCTTGTTTGGCAGTTTGGGAAACTAGTAGAGTCACTCAATCTATTATTTAAATGCATGGATAAAATGATCTCTAACATTTTTCTAAATATTCTAGCAAGAGTTTCTACCCAAAACTTTAATTAAAATGGGGTAAACTCTATTCTTTTTAAAGTTACATGTTTCCCTGAAGTGCCCCACTACCCAGTGTTCTTCTTTCAGGATGCCATGTCTAAGGTCCAACAGTTCTGAATATATTCAAAGCATGTTATTAACACAATTTCCTAGGAAAAGCACAAATATGGTTTTAAGAGGAGTGGTTTTATTATGAAGTCAACTTAAAGTTGAAATATCATTTAGGTTATAATTTATCTTTTAAACAATGAACAAAATGCAGTGTTAGGGTTAAAGCATTTGAGACAATTTAATAGCTATGAAGGTTTTTGTTATCTTCTGCGATTATGAATGCTTTGTCCTTTCTACACGATGATGATTCTACTATCACTGATCATTTTTAAGCATAAACTAACAGCAGAAACAACAATAACAGCAACAGCTTTCTTTCAACTATGTTTTTGAAAAAATAAAAGTCACAAGTATTTCTGTTTACTTGTGAAAGTATGTTGGTTGTTTCTGTCTGTGTTAATATATTAAGTGAATTATTAATTAAACCACTTATGAGCTGTGTGTCCCTGTATAAATTTCTTAATCTAAGCTACTGTTCCCTCTTCTATAAATTGGTCTAATGAAATGCTATTGCCAAAAGATTTAGGTGGGAATATTGAAAGAAACACAGTGCAGCCCTTAGCCGGGTGGCTCAGTTGGCTGGGGTGTTGTCTCATACCAATAGGTTGTGAGTTCCATTCTGATCAGCGTGCATACCAAGTTTGCAGAGTCGATTCCAGGTGTGAGCACATATGGGAGTCAACTGATCTGTTTTTCTCTTACATATGTCTCTCTTTCTCTCTTTCTCTCTCTCTCTCTCTCTCATCTCTCCCTTCCTCTCCCTAAAATCAATAAGCATATCCTTGGATAAGGATTTTTTAAAAATATTACAAAACCCTTGACAGAATGGCTGGTACATAGCAGAAGATCAAAAAAGTTAGTAACTATAACCTTGTATTATCACAAATTCATATGCTGAATTCCTCAGAGGTGGAAATGTTAGCTACCTCAGAGCTAGCATCATGCCCTAGAGAGTAGGCTATCTATGAGCAATTTAGGTTGAATTAAACTATTGTAGGTTGGAACTAAAATAGATAGTATAGTACACTTACATAATGCTTTGTACTTCTGTTACTGTCTAAAAGGATTTACTATTGAAAAAAAAAGTTATAAAATCTTTAAGTATTTAGCTGGGTAAAATAAACTACATTAAGGAATCTGAGTTAGTTGGGGCTTAATTCTTGTAAGTGCTCTGCTTCCAAATAATGTGTAATCAGTAATCATGAACTTTCTTAAAAAAGGATTTTATTATTTTCAGAGAGAGAGGAAGAGAGAGAGGCAGAGAGGGAGAGAGACAGCAATGTATGGTTGCCTTTCACCTGCCTCCAGCCATGGACCTGGCTGGAGACCTGGCTTGCAACCTGGTTATGTGCCCCGGCTGGGGAATGGAACCAGTGACCTTTGGGTTCGCAGGCTGGCTGGTGCCTTATCCACTGTGCTACCAACCAGGGCAGTAATCGTGTACTTTAAGTAGGTATGTTTCAAAGGAAATTTAATAATTTTGTTATTACAATGTTCTTTGTTAATCAAAATGTTTTTCATTATCTATTTAGAATTGATCAATTTGATTTGTGGTATTAAAAACTCCCATTTTTCTCTCAGAAAAATGGCAAAACATTTTTCTAATTTTCAACTTTCAAGGGTCTACAATCACAACGAGGCTCAAAACTGATAGTGGCAGCCCTGGCTGGTGGCTCAATGGATAGGTGCTGGCCCGCAAACCCAAAGGTAACTGGTCCAATTCCCCAGTCAGGCCACATAGCCAGGTCTGTAGCTGGAGACAGGTGAAAGGCAACCATACATTGCTGTTTCTCTCCCATTCTTCCTCCCTCCCTGCACTTCTCTCTAAAAATAATCAATAAAATCTTTAAAAAAAAAAAAAAGAAACAAAAAACTGATAGTGGCACGAGGATACTCAATTTAGCAAAAGTGTTCTCTCTGTTCCTTTCTAAATGTTACAGAGAACTCATTATCTTTTCTACACATAAAGAATGAAACAATAAGCCAAAAATATCAAGTCATCAGGAACTCATAGGAAGAAAGCCTATTTTGATTGATTGTTTCATGCTATTATAAATTACCCAACAGAAGATTTCTAGAAAGGTTTGTCAGACACACAGGGCAGTGCAAGTGTGGTAAAATGGGGAGGTCACTAGGAAAGAATTTAGGAATCCAGATTCCAGGTCTGATTCCCCTACTTAAAGTCATATCATCTCTAGTCAATATCACTGAATTTCTCTGGATCTCAGCCCTTTTTTTTTTTCTCTGAAAATAGGATGTATGATGTATGCATGTCCTTCTCCATGAGGATTTGATTACACTTTAAGAAATGGAGAACAATTAAAATAGGAGAAATTTTTGTCTTATACATTGTCTGCCCTGGCATATAGTTTTCTCTATGAAAGCAAGTACTAAGGAAGCTAATGCCACCAATAGATCTTGTGTGAATTTAATAATGGAGTCCTAAAATTTACTGCATGCCTTTGTGTGTCATTTATTACCTGGCTACCATGAATAGGATTTGAAATAAATTACTGCCTAAGTTTTAGAATGCTACTAATTGGTAGTCATTATAGAACAAAAACTACCAAAAGCATCAGTCCTATATGTTTTATCCACACATACAGGAAAAAGTCCTAGACTGGAATCAGAAAGAATTCTTTTTTTTTTTTTTTTTAATTTATTATTATTTTTAGAGAGAGGGGAAGAGAGGCAGAGAGGAAGAGGAACATCAGTGTATGGTTGCCTTTCACCTGCCTCCAGCTACAGACCTGGCTGGAGACCTGGCTTGAAACCTGGTTATGTGCCCTGGCTGGGAATGGAACCAGAGACCTTTGGGTTCGCAGGCCAACACCTTATCCACTGTGCCACCAGCCAGGGTCAGAAAGCATTCTTATTCCCATTTTACAGATGGAGCTTCTAATGCTCAGAGAGGTTGAGTTGACCAACATTAAACTGAAGGTTAATGACAGATACAGGCTGAAATAGTGCCAGGAGACACGTACAGGGAGCTCCACTTAACCTATGGGAAAACTGAAGCTCATAGAGGTTAAACAGTCTGCCCAAAATTTCCTAGGCAGAAAGTGGTAGAGCCAGGATTTAAACCCAGGTCTGCTGACTTCAAAGTTAATGTTCTTTTCATTATGACACAGTGTAAAAGGAAGCATGTTAGATAAGTGTAATGCCCCACCTTCTTTCATTTAATAAACAGTTGTAAAATAAATCACTTACTGTTTTACAACTTCCTTGTTCACTTTCTCCTCCCTCCTTGGCTGCACGGTCTCTCTGCTTATCCACCTGAGGTAGCTGGTTTCAAAAAGTCAGACTTGTTTTCTTTTCTTTCCAGATAGAAAGGTTTATGTAACATTACATTTTTTTTTCCCTTTTCTTTTCTTCTCCTCTCCTTTCTTCTCTATTTCTCTCTCTTCTTTTTTTCTTTTGGCCAGCTCTCCTTTATATTGCTAAGAGTTCAAGGATTATCTTCCTTTAACAATGACAGATATTTTTGATGCATTAGATTTAGAACAGTTTTCAGCCTAAGGATGAATTGACAAAAACTCTTCATTGAAGTAGAAAAATTGTTCCACTACAAATAATCAAGGTTTTAGACAACGCTCTTTGTTTGCAGTGTCCTATGGTATCTCAATTCTTTAGTGAACCTTCTCTCTAGGAAGGCTTCCATCTTCAAACACCTTTAGGTTCACTATAGGTACTTTAATATCTTGACTACTTTATTTCTGCTCAATGAAAACTTTTTAGTTTCTTTTCTTCTCTCTAGTTAGCACCACTGGAAACCAGATGAAAGGCAGCCTCTCAGTTTGCACTGATAGTTGATCAAGATAAACTGACAAACACAAAGGTTACAGACATGATATTGTACATGCTATACTGAGGTCGTGTAACCAGAAATCCAATAATGGTGATTAGGGAAAAATCAGCACAGATAATCTTCAGCCTTTAATGTTTACCCTGAAAAGACTCAGTGCTAGCCTGTTTCTTTGCTTTTCATAAAAGAACCTTGTTCAGCTTTCTGAGCACTTCATTGTCATGAAATCAGTCACTTGAATCAAAGTCCTTAAGGACATTTTCCATGCTGAGAGTACTGCTTTGAAAGGTGTCTAATTATCATACACATCTGATCGCTACCCAGCATGCCCTAAGATGTGACAAGTAATCTTCTACCTTCACCCACATAAGAAAACTGCAACATAAATACTGTATTGTAAGAAATATTTAACTCACTTCTTAGCCCATACATTCTTTTATTTAACAAGAATCATTAAGGGATGCAGTAAAACATTGTGATTGGAAGGATGGGTTTCAGTCTCTTAGGCACAAGTTAAATCCAAGATTGGCCACTTTCTAACTCTGTGACTTTGACTAATCACTTAACTGCCTTGTAGTTTAGTTTCTTGTTTTGTAAAACAAGGTAATTATACCCACCTCAGGTGGATGTGATCTTCTCTTTCTCTAAATAATGACAATGATTAGCACCACCCTACGCATAGATGGTTTACTAAAAAAACAAAAGAAAACAATTGGAGTTCTGTACCAAGCATTGTGAGGATTGCTGTCTAGATTACTATAAAGATTAAATAATGTATGCAGAGTGTTTAGCACTTGTTAAGTGTTCCGTAACCAATTATGAACTGACTTCAAGCTAATTTATATGCATAATTCTTAGGTTCCTTATGGTAGATTATGTAGCTACAGTTCATATTGAAAGCAAATCCTAGACCAAATTCTGCAACACATATAGACCAATATACTGACAAATATACAAGACTCACTTTATACAAAATACACTTTAAAGCTTGATAAATTTCCAGCCCATTGTACGTTTAAGCGCTCCCATTAACATCTTGCATGAAATATTTACCCAAAACAAACTCTTCATTAGAAATCTTCCCAAACCAATGGCTGGAACCCGTCTGTTTAGGGCTCAAAGCCTTGAGCATCATTCCTATTGTTAAAAGTTCTATGTCTTTAACAATGTTAGCCAATGCCTAGATCTAAAGAGCTTTAATTTTACCAAGGACAGCTTTTTTTTCATTTATTAATGATGTTGCTCAATAAGCTTCCATTTTCTCCTCTAAAAAATTATTTAGCCATATAGTAATGGTATTAATTAATAATCCTTACACTCTCATTTTTAAAACATCTCCAACATCAATGAATAAGCTAGATTTGGATGATATAGATAAGGATGATAGAGGTGCTTACATTAGTATCTTCTTTAGCATGGAACTTCTAGTAAGAAAACTAACTGGTCAGCCCTAGACTGAGATTCTTGATGCTACCAGCACCTGGGCAGTTCCTCAATCAAATATCACATACACAATACTACATTGTGCATTTTAAAGTAAATGAGGCTATCATAGCAATAATCCAATTTAACCATGGATCATTTATAAATGACAAAGAAAATAAATATTTAAAGCCAATGGTTATGACAATGACCATTTTATTTTTGTCCAATGTCTCACCTTGGGTGCTGTTTTCAGAATGAGAGCTGGTATCTGGATTTGCCAGGGAGCCTCTGCAGCATGGAATGACATCCTTGAATGAAAACAGAGTAAAGCAAAGGAAGGTGGGTAAGAGTGGCTGGTGTATGTAGCTAGTGATAACAATGTCTAGGAATTCTAAGTTTGAATCTCTCAATTTGGAGAACAAACTCTTCCCACGAAGCCTTCTCTCAAGAATAGACTGAAAATTGGTCAAGATCCCCATAACCTCTGAAGTTGAAGTCATAGCAAACACTCAGATTCTAGCCTAGCACAAACACTGACAATGAGGTACAATGTTAACAAATGTCTTTTATCCAAACTAGATAAGTGGTCTGATGACACTGAAGGGAGACCGAAAAATCTGCTACTTATGGTCCAAGTAAGTTGCACATGCACTAAAAACAAACAAACAAACAAATAAATCCATAATGGTTATTTCAGACTCTAGAAGCCACAGTATAAAGTTATTTGGTCTCTAGCAGCCTTAATGTCAAATCTATTTTCATCACCCCCCCCCCACACACACACAAAAGAAGTAAAGTCCCAAATAAGTGACAGCTGCTCTGCCGTTCCCTGTTTATAATTTTTATAGGACAGATATCCAGGGGAGCCTCATTGCATTTTTGATAGTACTTCACAAAATAGTATTTGTCTGTCTCTACACCACTCTTTATTAACTGTAGAGTTCAAGAGTTGTACAGAATAAACTTGTCAATTAGGAAATAGGCCATGCTCTAGAAAGTTCTCATTTAAATGATTCATTAAAGAGAATGCATTTCAAAAGTAGAATATAAAAAGAGTGTTGCCACAGTTGAGGCCACAAATCTCTTTTAAAATCAGATAACGGAAGGGAATAACATCTCTACCAAAAACATTAACCTAAATTAATTTATTTAATACATATAAAAGCTATGATTGATATTATATATATATATATATATATATACACACATATATATATAATATGAAAGCCATAACCAGTAAAAATTTGAGAAAAATATATAAATAATACGTTTTTAAAATGTCATGAAGAAGAGGGATCCATTATAAAATATATAAAAGTTGTATTATTTCATGTCATTTGAACATATACACCATTTAGAAAATCAAATCTAGAAATTCTTCTCTGAATACTTTTAAAATAATAAATCACTATTTACTATAAGCAAGAGTGGATTATTTACTCTCTAACCTTGATTCCTTGGATGTAGTACTTCTGAACTAGCTGTAAAGTGTTTCATAAATCAATTCTGGAAATGTGGGTTCTACCCTTCATTCAAATTAGCCCCTTTGTGGCCTCAGTTTCCTCATCTGTAGATCAATTGTGTAAAATGCATGTTATCAAAATTCTCTTTTAGTTTAAAAACCTATGTGTTGTGAAATAACTATTTCTGAAATCTCTAAGGATTAGGAAGACATAAAAATTGTTTACATTAATTAATTGAAATAATTACACTTTTTATTAAAAATAATTTTGAGTCAAAATATACTTATTAAACATTTAGTAGAAAAAAAGAGCATGAAAACATAGGTAACTTTTATCAAGCCCTATATGCATATTTTCTCTCTAGAATGTTCCCATCAAGTTCCCACAGCTCATTTTATTCATTCACTCAACACATTTTGAACAATATTATTCCCTCCTTCACTGAGTGAAGGCTGCTGTGTTACAAAGTAATTTTCCCATTAGCTGTAAACCTGATTAAGGTAGTAAGGAATGAATAACTATTTGCTCTAAAGAGGAAGAGTTTGAACCAAGATTTGAATGATAAAAGGGAGATTTCAGGCAGAAAATAGAAGAAAAGCTAGTCCATGCTAAAGAACAATGTGAACACAGGAAGAAAGATGTCAAGGAAGAAATGTTGAGAAAACCCAACATGGCTAGTTGGATGGAAGTGACTAGTACAAGAGATGAGTCTAGAGAATTATAAGTATTGTGGCCAAATTGTGAGGAGTTTTAGATTTTATTTTCTAGGTACTTAGAGTCAAAATGCATTCATAAGTTGCTGAAGTGCTTTGACTAGATTTTTATAGAAGCTGCTATAACATTAGCAGTGATGTTGAAATGAACTGTAGTAAGAGAAGACCATTGGTGAATTGGCTAAAATAGTTTGAGATTCATGAGACTCTGAAGTAGGGCAATGATAACAGGAATAAGTACATTTTAGAGGAAATTATTAATGTCATCTGAAGGTATTCAAATACAAGATATTGGTAATATGAGTTAATTAATGGATATACAATATGAGTTATTTCTGCAAAGTCAAATTAATAGTTGTTTTGAATCCTTACCCGAGGACATTTCTTTATTGCTTTAAGCGACAGAAGAGAGAAAGCAGAGAGAGACAAATCAATGCAAGAGAGAAGCATCACTTGGTTGCCTTTCATACACACTCCAAGTGGGGATCAAACATACAACCTTTCAGTTATGGGACAATGCTCCCATAACTGAGCCACACTGGCCGGGACTGTGTGAATAGTTTTAAATGTAACAGGAAACTTCCTGTCTAAGTTTCACTGGATTTCTTTTCACTTAAGTTCTTCCTAGATTTTTTAAGTAAGTTTATTTCTTTATAACTTTTTAATAATTTCACATGCTATTGGGTCATGATGGCTAATACCTTTTTGATTATTTGGTAGACATACAGTATAATGATCTACCTGTATTATAGTTATCTCCATGGGACACTATTTTTCCTTCGGCAATTAAATTCTGATATCTGGTCAATATTTATTTATAACACTAAATAGAATATTCTGAGTTAATATTATGAACATTTCTAGAATTTTACAAAATAGTTTTGAAAGTATCTCTGATGAGTATTATACAGGTTCAATTTTCTTCGAGAATGTAATTATTGTTGAATTTTTACATTGGGATTGTGATTTTTAGGCACAGTATAAATGCAAAAGAAGGCTGATTGCCGATAATTTAAGCATTTACTATCCTTGACAGCATTTGTTAATCTTATTCTATAATTTTCAAAAAACTGATCTAAATAAATGGGTTTTATAGTATTCCCTGAATACTAGAAAATTTGGGTTATTCAAAGAAAACTGAACTGACGTCTTTCATTATTTTTAAGGATGATAACACCACACAACAATAAAATAAAGGAAACTTCATATTTTATAGCTTGGTGACACCATAGGAGAAGTTAATCTTTCCACTTACCTTTAGCAGATGACTCCACAGTGAATTGTAATTGGTGAATCTCAAGTGATATATTCATACCTCACCATCAGGTGACTGGGTGGACCTGGATCCTAAGGCCACCCTTACAGTTGGGGGCAATAGAACTTGTGAATGATGAACACCCCAGAAAGATATGGAATTGAATGTGAATCCTACAAAAGAAAGAGGGATCTGGGTAAGGAAGTAAAATAGGAAAGTGTACTAGGCAGATAAAGAGTCTTTACCATAGCCCATATGCCTGTATTAGATCATGTTTTTACCACTTATTGATTGAGGAATCTTAAATAACCTTACCTTGTTGGGCTTCAGTTTTCTTATTTGTCAAATAGAAAAATTATCTCCCTTACATGATTATAGTGAAAATTTAGCGACATGGTATAAGCTAAGGGCCTAGTTCAATTCCTAACTCATGTCTGGCATTGGTAAACTAATTAGTAAACTATTTGAGAGATTTACTGTGTTCTATAACTGTACTGAACACTGAAGATAAAATGAGAAAGAATAGTTATCGTTAGTGACTTTAATCAAATGATCACACAAAGAAATGTCAAACTACCACTGTTTTGTAAGTACTACAAAAGAAAGGGAATTAATATCTGTGTTTATAATAAGGAATTCTAATGAATCAGAGGTTAGAGAAAGCCTGCTGGAGGAAGGAGATATAGGGAATATTGAGTTGAGATCTCAAGAATAAGAAGATCTTTACTAGGCAAAGAGGAGAGGGTTGAGCAAAGTAGTCCAAACAAAGGCAGAAGTAAGGGTATATACAAAGGTTCTGAAATGGGAAGGAGTTATGAGGAGCAGAAAGAACGCTCTTGTCTTGAAAGCAGGGTAGCACAGCATGAGTTGACTTTGGAGAAGCAGTAAGGGGGCAGAACCTGGAAGCCTTGAAGTCTTTGTTAAGGTATTTTCTTCTTTATACCAAAAGCAATGGTAAGCTATTAGTTTTTGGTAGAGGAGTTAATGATCAAAGAGTGATTTTTCTCCTTCTTTTCTACTTCCCCAAAGATGGGAATGGATGGCCTCCCTCTGGTATGGCCTAGTCAAACAATATGGGCTTTAGTTTGGGGTGCCACTTTTTAAAAAGAAGAGTACTTAAACAACATGTTTTTCTAAAAAAGAGCAGCCACAAAGTAGTGAAAGGAAAAGATATGTTTCATGTGCAGAAAACAAGACTTAGAAAAATTTAATCTTCTTCCACAACCACAAGAAGGATTACAGCAACCTTAAAACTAAAGACAACCAGAACTACCAGAAAATGAAGCTGAATGGAAGTTCAACAAATGAAAATGAAGAACTAATAACCATCCAGACAGGTAAGAGAGACAGAGAGATTATGGTGTGGCAGCAGTGGCAGCAAGGCAGCAGCTGTGGTCAGCCAGTGGAAGCATAGTCATGCATTATAAAAGTTGGGGGGACAACTGGGTAGTGATCTCAGCCCCAGACCAGACCTCACAGCTCATGTTCCAGTGTGAGGGAAAATAAAGCCTCATTGCTTCTGACTGTGAAAACCAGTGTGGGTTGGGGCAGAGGAAGAAACTGCTGGTCTCTCAGCAGAGGCCATCTGTTTAGAGGCTCACATGGTCCTAGAATATCTGCAAACCCATCTGCTCTGGGAATCACAACCAGGACAATAGCTAGAGGGGTGCCAGTTCCATATGGGAAGCAGGTGAAGTGCCTAGAGAAAGGATAAGTGCTAAGCAAGTGGCAGTGTTTTATCTCTGACCCCTCCCCCACATACAGTGCCATAGCCTGGTCAAATGGGTCGCCCCATACTTATGAATACTTAAGGCTTCATCCCTTACAATGCAATAGGTGTGACAGCTCTACGTATGACACACAGAGGTAAACACAGGAACCTGTCAAGTTGAGGAGATAAGAAGTATGGCCCAAAAGAGGGGGCAGATCAAGAGAACTAAATGATGAGGAGATAGCCAACCTAACAGTTACAGAGTTCAAAACACATAGCAATGCTCACATCTTGACAGTCATGCTCGAGTGTGGTAAATGCATAAGGGAAGAAGTAAGGGCTAAGCTAAGTGAAATGAAGGAAAATCCACATGAACCCAACAAGGAAGGGTAGGAAGCTGAGGTTCAAATCAACAATTTGGAACATAAGGAAGAAATAAACAGTTAATCAGTACAGAATGAGGAAACAAGAATTGAAAAAAATGAGGACAGGATTAGGAACCTCTGGGACAACTTTTAACATGCCAACAGCCAAATCATAGTGGTGTCAGGGGAGAAAAGGAAGAGCAAGAAATCAAAAACTTGTGTGAAAATTAGTGAAGGAAAACTTCCCAAATTTGGTGAAGGAAATAGACAAATAGACATATAAGTCCAGGAAGCATAGAGTTCCAAACAAGCTAAACCCAAAGAGGACCACACCAAGGCACATCATAATTAAAATGCCAAAGTTTAAAGATAAAAAGAGAATCCTAAAAGCAGCAAAAGACGAGTTACTTAGAAAGGGGTTTCCATCAGACTATCAGCTGATTTATCAAAAGAAACTTTGCAGGCTAGAAGGGGCTGTCAAGAAGTATTCAAAGTGATGAAAAGCAAGGACCTAGGGCCAAAATTACTTCATCCAGAAAAGCCATCATTTAGAATGGAAGGGCAGAATAAGTGCTTTCCAGAGAAGATAAAGTTAAAGGAGTTCATCATCACCAAGCCATTATTATATGAAATGTTAAAGGGACTTACTTAAGAACAAGATCAAAACTATGAACAAACTCACAACTATAAACAACAGAATCTAAAAAATGAAAACAAAAACTAAACAAACAACCAAAATAAGATTAGACTCATGGGTATCAAGATCATTTGGGGGAAAATGGGGAAATGGTTCAGGGATTAGAAAACATAATTGGTGGATACAGGATAGACAAGGGGAAGTTAAGAATAACAGAAAAGGGTGAAATCAGGCAACATTCATGCATGGCCACTGGACATAAACTAAAGGGGGAGGGATTACAGAAGGGAAGGAGGTCCTATGGAGGGGAACAAAAGGAAAAGAAATTGGAACAACTATAACAGCACAATGAATAAAATATATTTTAAAAAGTCATTATTGGTAGTTATGTGTTTATTGACATTCTTCTTTTGATTCTTCTTCATTCTCCTTGTTCTTCTCGTTCTTCTTGAAACCCTTTAACATGTTTTGTAATACTTGTTTGGTGGTAACAAACTCCTTTAGTTTTTCTCTGTTTGTTTCTCTTTATTTCTCCTTTAAATTTATTTATTTTTCTCTCTTATTTTCTCTATTTTTTTATTGTTTACTCTATTACAATTGTCCTGATTTTTCCCTTTGTCCCCCTCCACCCAGCCCACCCCTCTCACCCACACTCAATCTCCTCTCCATTGTTCATGTCCATGAGTTATTCATACATGTTCTTTGACTAATCCTTTGCCCTTCCTTCCACCATTCCCCTTTCTCTCCTATCAGTTTGTTTCATGTTTCCATGTCTGTTTCTAAACTTCTCTTTAGTTTATTTTGTTCATTAGATTCAAGTTATAAGTGAAGTTAAATGGCATTTGTCTTTTGCTGATGCTTATTTTACTTAGCATAATATTCTCCAGTTTCATCCATACTATCACAAATGATTGACGTTCCTTCTTTCTTTCTGCTGTGTAGTATTCCATTGTGTAAATGTACCAGAAACTTTTAAATTTGATGTAGTCCCATTTATTTAGTTATTTTTTCAAAGATTTTATTATTTTTAGGGAGGGGAGAAGAAGAGAGGCAGAGAGTAAGACAGACATCAATGAATGGTTGCCTTTCACCTGCCTCCAGCTGGGGACCTGACTGGAGACCTAGCTTACAACCTGGTTATGTGTCCTGGCTAGGAATCGAACCAGCGACCTTTGGGTTTGCAGGCTGGCACCTTATCCACTGTGCCACCAGCCAGGGCTTCCATTTATTTATTGTTTCCTTTATTTCTCTTGTCCTAGGAGATATATCAGCAAAAATCCTGCTGCATGGGATGTCTGAAATTTTATGGTATCACAGCTTATATTTAAGTATTTTATTTTTTTGAGTTTATTCTATTGTATAGTGTAAGTTAGTGGTCTAGTTTCATTTCTTGCATAAAGCAATCCAGTTCTCCTAATGGCATTTATTGATGAGACTATTTTTAACTCTATTATATGCTCATGCCCCCTTTGTGAAATATTGAGCATAGAGACATGGGTTTATTTCTGCACTCTCTATTCTGTGTCATTGATTTATGTGTATGTTCTTATGCCAGTATCAGACTATCTTGATTACAGTGGCCTTGTGTATAGTTTAATATCAGGTATTGTGATCCCTCCCACTTTGTTCTTATTTCTCAGGATTGCTGCAGGTATTAGGGGTCTTTTGGTTCCATATAAATTTTTGGAATATTTCTCCTAGATCTGTGAAATATGTCATTGGTATGTTAATAGGAATTGCATTGAATCTATAGATTGCTTTGGGTAGTATGAACATTTTAGTGATGTTAATTTTTCCGATCTATGAACATGGTATATATTTCCATTTATTTTATCCTACTTATTTTTTTTCTTCAGTGTTCTATATTTTTCCAAGTACAGCTCTTTTATATCCTTGGTTAAATTTATTCCTAGGTACTTCATTTTTCTTGTTGCTATAGTAAATGGGATCTTTTAAAATTTATTTTCCTGAGAATTCATTGTTGATGTACAAAAACATCAATTTCTGATTAGTGACTTTGTATCCCACTATCTTGCTAAATTCAGTTATTATTAATGAGAATAGTTTTTTGGTGGAGACTATAGGGTTTTCTATGTACACAATCATGTCATCTGTGAATAATGAGTTTTACTTCCTTCTTTCCAATTTGAATGCCTTTTATTTATTTTTCTTGTCTAATTGCTGTGACTAGAATGTCCAGTACTATGTTGAATTGCAGTGGTGAAAGTTGGCATCCTTGTCTTGTTCCTGATCTTAAGGAAAATACTTTGAGTTTTTGCCCATTGAATATGAAATTGGTAGTAGGTTTCTTGTATACGGTCTTCGTTATGTTGAATTATGCTCCCTCTATTCCCACTTTGCTGAGTGTTTTTATCATAAATGGGTGTTAGATTTTATCAAATGCCCTTCAGCATCTACTAGTATGATTATATGAGTCTTGTCTTTCATTATTTCTCCATTAAGTTTAAATGATAGCCTTTCTGGATAAGTAGTCTTGGTTGTAGGTTCTTGCTTTTCATCACTTTCATTATTTCATGTCAATCTCTTCTGTCCTGAAAGGTTTCTATTGTGAAATCAGGTAACAGTCTGATGAGACTTCCTGATAAATAATTAACTCTCTCTTTCTTCTTTTAAGATTTTCTCCTTATCTTTTACCTTTGCCATTTTAATTTTGATGTGCCCTGGTGTGGGCCCCTTTGGGTTCATCTTATTTGGGACTATTTTACCTGGACTTTTGTGTCTTTTCAGTCATTATTTCTTCAAATAGGTTTTTAATTCCTTTTTCTTTCTCTTCTCCTTCTGGTAGCCCTGTGTGTGGATATTGTTACACTTCATGTTGTCCCCAAGGTCCCTTAAACTATCTTCATTTCTTTTCATTTCTTTCTTTCTTCTTTGCTTTCTGTCTTATCTATCAACCTACTCTTGGTAGAAGGACTTTTCTATGTCTTTTTTTATGTTTATTATCTTTGGTTAAATTCTCATTGATTTTATCCACTTTCCCTAAGTTTCTTTTCTTTTTTCTTTTTCATTTTATACCTTTTTTGGTTGTTGCATTACATTTTTCCCCCTATTGCTCTCCCCTGCCATGCCATCTACCTGCCTCACACAGTTTCTTAAGCATTCTTATAACAATTGTTTTGAACTCTGTATCTGATAAATTGCTTGCCTCCACTTCCTTTACCTCTTTTTTTCTGGAGATTTTGCCTGTTCTTTCATTTGGGGTATGTTTCTTTGCCTTCCCATTTTGGCTGTTTGTGTGTGTGTGTGTGTGTGTGTGTGTGTGTGTGTGTGTGTGTGTTTGTATGTGTTATGTAGATCTGCTATGACTCCCAGTCTTGGTTAGGTGGCCTTATGTAGTAGGTGTCCTGTGATACCCTGTCCTCTTTATCACTTGCACTGGGTGGTCCAGGGATGTTCCTTGTGTGGGTTCTGTGGGTTATTCTTTTGTAATTGAGTTTTGGTGCTATTGGCCCATTTGTGTGTGGGGTCAACACATAGGTTGGCTGACTATGAGGATCAATCCCAACCACAGTTTATAAGGTTTTATGCAGGTGCTGACTACTCAGAGCAGAGTTTGTTTTAGCACAGTCTGGGATCTGCTGATATCTCTGTTTGGAAATGCCGCTTGTGAAATCAATTGAATTTGCTCTGATGTTGCTTGAAGCTGGCCACTGGGTGTGCTGGTTCAGGGTACTCTTGGTAAAGGACTGTGGTTCAATTCAATGTCAAACACTGCCTGTGACTGACCCTGGGCAATTTGTTTGGAACTACAAACTGATCCACAGTTTGTGGCTGCCTCTGATGGGCCTAAGTGTGTGTGGAAAAGATCAAACTGCACACAAAGGCACGCTTTACTGCACCAGACCCAGAGATAGGTCAAAAAAAGCCCTAGGAACCTTGAAGTCTACCTCTAACTACCTCCATCTGCTGACTTCCTATTAGGCTTAGTCTCTGAATAGCTTCTGGCAGTATCTGAGTTGCATGAAATAGGTTCTCAGTTAGTTACCAGGTAGGAGTGAGAAGTGTTTTCCAGATGTATACAGTTCAATCTTGGTGCCAGTGCTGGGTCTGAGGCCATTCAGCAAGCATCTTAGGGTATACCAAGTCTAGCTGCCACCAGCTAGATGCTCATACACCTTTGTGGTGGGGTGGGGTCTCAGGGAGCATCAGGGTGATGATGCCATGTAAAGGGAAGGCTCCTCACCACTTGGGCATGTGAAGAAAGAATTTCCTGTCTTAGAGTCACACAGTTCAGTCTGTCCCAGATTCTGCCATGAGCCCAATCTCAGCAGTGTGGGGTCATTGGGATTTGAGAGTGGGAGGTGCCGGTTGGGTTCAGGAGAAGTTGTGGGGGAGTGGCCCGCACTTCAAAGCCAAACAATTCAAACTATCCTGGAGTCTGCTCAGACAACAGCAGAGTGGACCTACCAAGAGTGAAGAGGGTGGGGCTGCTGGGAGCTTGGAGATTGGAGCAAGCAAATCTATCATGAGAAGGGGGCACCAGTCAGGATCATGGGAAAGTGGGAGGAATGGCCCTTGTCCCTAAGCCATACCACTCAGTCATTGACACCCCTTGAGTTTTCCCAGACCTCTAGACCCTGGCCCAGGGTACTGACACTTTTGCAGGGCAGAAGCTTCACAGGGTGGGTAGAGAGGCAGTCCATTGGGTGGGTGATTACTTTTCCTTAGGCTGTTGTTTCGGGGAGAGGCTTACTCCACCCAAGAATGATGGTGTCCCAGCGTGTGGAAGAGTGACTCACCACAGGGGGTTCCAGCCATTGTCCTTTCAGTTCTATTCCAGAGACACAAACCCCTCTTTCCTCTCACAATTGTATTCTGCTTTGCCTCCCTCTGCCAGAGCCTGGGGTGAGTGGCTGTGAACTAGATTTTGTGCATTAAAGAGGGTGCCTGAGTTTCTAGCAGACTCCTTTCTCTCTCTGGCAGACAGAAACTCTGCTGCTTTTCACAGTCAGATGTTATGTGGGTGCCTCTTCCAGGTTCTGGTTTTCTGGGCTGGGGAACCCAACTTGGGCTTGCTTTCTCACACCTAACAAGAGGAACACCATACACCCTCACATTTGAACAGTCCCTTTGGAACCTGAACTGCCACCTGCACTTCCTACCAGTCTTGATGTGGCTTCTTCTGTGTGTCTTTGGTTATAAGACTTCTCTTCAGCTAATATTCAGTTGGTTATTCGGGTTGATTGCTATACATTTTAGTTGCAATTACATTTTGATCCTGGGAAGAGGTGGGTGTATCTTCCACATACTCTGTTGTCATCTTTGATTTATACATCTTCCTTTAGTACTAGTTACTTATTTAATGTTATACATTCAACTGACTTTAAATTGACCCTTCACACTTTTTTCTAAGAAACAATCTAGTTAAAATCATCTCTTTGATACGATATATTTTATATATATATATATATATACACACATATATACACACACACATATATATACACATATATTTTATACAATATACACATGCACTTACTTGTATATGTATTTAAAAACGTACACATACCTTTTTATTTATATTCATTTGATAAAATAAACAAAAATGTTTATCTGTGTACCACCTAAAATCATTTTTTTAAATATTTTATTTATTATTTTTAGAGAGAGGGGAAGAGAGAGAGTCAGAGAGGGAGAAAGACATCAAAGTATGGTTGCCTTTCACCTACAGCCAGCTACGGACCTGGCTGGAGCCCTGGCTTGCAAACTGGTTACGTGCCATGGCTGGGAATCGAATCAGTGACTTTTGGGTTTGCACATTGGTGCCTCATCCACTGTGCCACCAGCCAGGGCCTTAAAATCATCTTGAGAACCTTTATGGTTATGTATGTCACACTGCTCAACCTTTGATTTGAGGCAAGGTCATAGAGCCTGTATGTAATAGAATATGAAATAGAACCAATCTCTTTTCCCTCTCTATTAGACCATACAACATATTTCAGGAGTGTAGCTCCTTTGTGTATAATACATATTCATCTGTTTGGAAACTCTGGGAGAGCCAAATTACTCCTAAAGGCAGGTTGTGTTAACTTTCCAATAGTTACATTTGTTTCTGTTTTCAGATTTCTTTCTACTTCTGCTTAAAGCTGTCTGCAGTACTGTTTTTGATGAAAAGTAAAAGCAATTATTTAATACTTTAAGCCCTCCTTCTGGTCCTTTTTTAAATATTTATTTTTCTAATTATGGAGGAAGTCTTCTAGCTGCGAGCTCCAGAGCCATTTGGGGTTAAGCCCTTGATTGAGGATGCCCAGTGATGTATCTAGCCCACATTTCACGCCATGTTTTCCCCAAACTTATTTACTGTTGAGTGTGGTAGATAGAATAATGACCCTCCAAATTTGTCAATACCCTAATCCCTGGAACCCGTGGCTGTGTTATGTTACCTGGCAAAGGGAATTAAGATTGCAGATGGAATTAATATTGCTAAATAGCTGACTAAAACAGGGAGATTATCCTGTATTATCCAGGTAGGCCCAATGTGACCACAAAAGTTTAGGAGTAGAGGAGAGAGGCAGAAGCGAAGGCCAAGTGCTTTGATGTGAGAAGGACTGAACTGACCATTACTGACTTTGACAGTGAAGGAGACTATGAGCCAAAGAAGTGGACAGCTCCTGGAAGCCAGAAAAGACAATAAATGGAATTTTCTCCTAAGGTTCCTATAAAGGAATACAGCCCGGCAAATATGTAATCCAGTGAGATTCAGCTTAGACTTCTAGCCTCCAAACTGTAAGATAATAAGCTTGTGTTGTGTTAAGGCATTCAATTTATGGTTGTTACAGCAACAATAGAAAACTAACAGTGAGCTTCAAATTTTGCCTAGTTTCTTATTTTCTCATGGTCATACTTTTGGCTCATTCATTAAAAAAAACAAAACAAAAAACTGATTAACGAGAGAGAGAAGAGAAGAAACTTTGATTTGTTGTTCCCCTTATTTATGCATGCATGGTCCATTCTTGTACGTTCCCTGAGTAGGGACTGAACCTGCAACCTTGGCATATCTGGAGATACCAACTGAACCACCTGGTCAGGGCCTGGCTCACTCATTTTTAACAAAATAACAGTCAACTAACTAAGGCAAACTTAGAGTGCTTTCCTTCTTAGGAGTACACCCCCATCTTTCCCATCCTTCTCTCCTCCAGGCATGTTACCTTTACCTCACCTGGCCCTTCATTTGCCTTGTAACCTGTTTTGTGAACTCCTCTCTTCCATGCCTCATTTCTGTTAGTAGCAGTGAGAACAGCATTAGGTGTTAAACCTGTGACTTCAGACTGAACCTTGGTTTAGTAACCTTAGTTCTTGAGTTCTCTCTAAGAAAGAATTCAGAGCCAAGACTCGAACTGTAAGAGAAAATATAATTAGAAAGTCATAGAGATAGAAGAAGCTACCGTAAAAAGAAATGGGCTCAGGGAATAAGTTGCAAAAAAAAGGTGGGGGTGGGGGTGGAGAAGAGCTCTTGGAGTTTAAGAGGGGGCCAGTGTTGGGTCCTCCACCCTAAGCCCTAAGGGCTTTTAAGAGTAGGTATATTAAGAACAGTCCCAGGGAGGATTTCAATAGAATATTCATGAGCTTACCAGGTGTGTCCTTTCAGGGTCATTGATCTTGAATGATTGGCCAGCACCAGGGCAGGAGGGTCATTAGTCAACGCAGTTGGTCCTGAGGTCAGTCAGGGTGCTTGCTTGTTTAATTTTGCTGCTTTTGCTGCTTTTTAAGCCGGGTGCTGAAACATAACTGAGGCCTAGACTATTTGATAAGCGTCAAAACCTCATCGTCCTGGGGACTTAATGCTTAAGGCATTAATACTCTGGCTCTCTTGTTTATTACCTCCCCCCAGGGGGTCTAACGTGCCTGCCGAGCAACGTGCCAGAGGGGTAGAGTGTCAGGTGAGGAAGGCCTGAACTGGCATGATATGAAAGATCAGAGGATCTCAACTGTATGACCAGCAATATGCCAGGTGAGAAAAAGTTACACTAGCAGGTGGGGACAGAGAACAGGGGGTGGGGGTGGAGCAGGTCCTTATTTTCCCAGTTTTGCTGCATGCTACGCCCCAGGGCTTTCACCTTCCTGATCTTCTGTACCTGGTCCAGCCTCCTTGCTTTGCTCTTGTCTAACTGCCCACCACACTTCTACTGTACCTCTGTAAATAAACTTTTGCTTGTACTGGGGTGGGGGGGGGGGGGATGCTGCATTCCTTATTAAAATACCTAATTCCTAAATTTACACATTATTCTTGTTCCAAAAGATTATTGATGTTGATGTCTAGTTTAACTTTTTTCTTTAAAAAAAATAATAAAAATGATTTTTTTTAATGGTCTCCAGTTCTAAGAAAAACATAAAAGTTTTGGAGCATGAAAAAACTACATTGGTGTTAAGTAATTTTTGAAGGCTGTATAGTCAGGGCACTAGATTCAAAATAAGCTCCCTCATTTACTAGCTGTAGTTTGGGAAAGCAGACCTCTCTAAGACTAGCAAAACTAACAACAAGCAAAACAGAACCAAGTGTATGAATACAAGGAATAGGCCTGCAGTGGTCAGGGGGGAAGGGGTTGGGGGGAGGGGGGGAGGCAGCGGCAAAGAAGGGGAGCAGCTTAGACAAGAACCTAGTATAAAGGAACCATGGACATGGACAACAGGTGGGATTGACTTTGGGGGGAAAGGGTGGGTGGGGAGGGGGACAGAGGGGAGCAAAAAAGGGATGGATGTAATACAACAACAATAAAATTTTAAAAAATTCTAAAAAAAAATGGGAATAAAGATGATAGGACCTATATAACAGGTTTGGGGAAAGGATTTAATGAGATAATCTATGCAAAGTCTTTAGTGTGGCGCCTAGGATGTAATTAAGTGCCTCATGGCATGATATCCGCTATTCTTATTGTTGTGTTATCTTTCAGATTTCAAAACTTCTCTAACCAAAAGTACAGCTTTCAGAACACTTGCTGCGTGGTAGGGAACTTCACAGTTAACAATCTATCACATCTCTTTCCATCTTAATTTCTACAGAAGCTGTAGTAAACCCTTCTAAAAATAATTCCTCCCTTAGCAATGCTTAACACCGAGTCAAGAATTCTTTTAACTATTAAATATTCATTCACTTAAGTAATTGTTTAAAAAAATGAGAGGGGTAAGAACATGATCTAAATCCTAATTAAGCCCCTTAAAAATATCTCTAAAGCGAAAGGGGTGCATTATTTGCTAGGCTCCTGGACCATGTCTGCATGAAAGAGGGAGTTCCCTGCCTTTTCCAACGTGTAAGGTGTTTCATCCGGGGGGTGCCAGGTGAGCCCCTGAGAAGCTGAGAGGCTGGGCTGGAACTCGCTGCGTCTGCAGCGCTTGCAGCGGCTGCAGGTTGTTAAGCTTCGCTCTAGGTGCCCCTGATCCCTGGTGGCCTCCTGCCCGTGCATTCGGAACTCCTAGGCGAGAAGACGCGCTTGGCCTGACCTGTCCAACTTCTGGGGCATTCACCGTGCTCTGACTGTCCTCCCGGGTTTCCCCCAGTGCCAAGGCCTGGACTCGCTTCCCCGGGGCTCCGGAAGGGAAGGAGGCGTGTCCGGAGCAGGCGGGAGGGAGCTATATAAAAGTGCTGGCGGCACTCCTGCGTGAGTTTCATTCGCTGCTTTGCGCTGGACCCGGAGCGCCAGCGGAAGCACGGGCTGCGGAGAGGGCGCTGCGCTCGGGCTACCCAATGCGTGGACTATCTGCAGCCGCTGCTCGTGCGATATGCTGGAGCTCCAGAACAGCTAAACGGAGTCGCCACACTGCTGCCTGGGCTGGATCACAGCACTGCCTTTCCTTATGAAGAAAACACAAGTGAGTAGGGTGTGCCCGGGAGCTAGCCAGCTCGCTACGAGGATCGAAAATCGAGCCCTGAGGCCAGCACCATCCCGGCACGGGATGCCTGGGCGTGCGGGTGTGTGCCCACCCGAGCAGCCAAGAAGGTGCGGGGGAGGCCGGCGTAGCGTGCGTGCCTGAGCCATCCCGGCTGGGTGAGCCGGAGAGGAGGAGTGGGAGTGATGAGAGGGAGCTTGTGCCAAGTTTGCAGCCGCAGCCGTTAAGTTTGGAGCTGTCAGTAGAGAACCGTAGTTCCTGTAAGGAGAAAGGATCTGCTCTTTGATCTGAGAGTTTTAAGTTATCACCGAAAGGCATGCCTTTACACGGGAGACATTTTCCCTTGGATCCTGGGAGGTTACAAAACAGCTACCCATACGTCACGCTCGCTTGCTTTCTTGCTCGCTCTGGCACAGATTTCTGTGCAGCCCCCAGGTGGGCGCAGGGCTTGTGGGGAAGCCGGTGCTACCGTGGAAGCTAAGCCAACCCAGAGTTCCTTAGCAGCAGTGCTCCAAGGGGCAACGAACCTGCTCAGCCCGCCCGGGGAAACTTGGCTTCCTGCAGCATTTGCCAGTTTTGCAGCTCTGGAGGAGCTCTAGATGGGGTAAAAGCTTCACATGGTACCACCCACCGTTTTCCATTACAGAAGAGAAAGTTTCTTTCTTTTTCAAATAGGCATCTCTAATGATAGTTATTGTGGTAATTCTCAGTGCTGCTAAATTGTTCATTCTTAAACACTAGGTAAAGCACCGCCCAGAGGTACAATTAGATTTTTTTGCCCTTGACGCAGATATGTAGGATATAATTTAGAAAGTGCCCCCACAGTACTCCTATCTATTGCTCTTTTCACCGCTGCAGTTCTTAACTTCTCACTTCTCTTTTGAATTGTGTGTATTGCCCAGGTTTGGGTAGGGCTGCCCTTTCACCCCTCTGAGATTGCAATTCCTAAAATGTGTTGAAGGGGTAGAGGTGTTGGAGGAAAGGGGACATTGGGGATTTGTACAAATTGTCAGTTTAGAATGAAGGTATCAATGTGTGGAAATTGCTGTATTGTATGACCCACTTCTATCATGTTTTAAATAGATGTCTAGGCTTGGGAAATATACACATCCAGAAGGAATCAGGAAAAATGAAGCCCTGTGCACCAGTGTAGTAAAGTACAGGGGAAAGGGACATTGCCTGGCAGAAAGGTTTGTGTGGTTTCTAGGGCAGCCTCCTAAGAGGAGAAAGAGTGCACATTCCTCTCTTGGAAACAGTTGGATTATGGGCAGAGCGTTGCAGGCCACACCTGGGATCCACCACAGTATGCTGTTGGAATGCAAATGTTAAAGACTGGCAACGAAACAGAAGTTTCAGAGTAATTACTTGATTTGTACACATTTTCTGCTTTGCAGGAATAATAAGGTAGGGCATGGAACCAATTCCTTATTACCTAATAGCATCTGCTCACATGAATGGCAGTGGTGAGATCTGGGTGGAGAATTCTCTATCTACTGGTTCAGGGGGGAAAAAAAAAGCCTAAACCTTCCTATTTAAACAAGAGCACTGGAGACAGATCAGGTTAATGACCAACACTCCAAAGCGGGGCAACGTACTATCATGTCACTTTGAGAGTCAGTAGGATTAATGATCATTGCACCCTTGCTTTTCGGAACAAATGTGAGCACCATAATCTTTTCTCACTTTGATTACATGGTTGTGTAAATCTGATTACATGGAATAATTGCATTGAACACTAGAAAGAGTCAGTCTAGCTTGAAACATTATGGGTTTAGTGACTTAGTATTGCCGACCAGGGGCATTGAGACAGCTAAGTATTTTAGAAATGTGACCTGCCCAGACCAAGTTAAAGTGCAAGCCCTTTGGGGGAACTTGCTGATGTTAAAGGACTTGCAGGCATAGGAGGGCAGTGCCCTTGTTGAATGAAGCCATTCATTGCCTGGGATCTGATGACCTTCAGGGTTTCCTTTAAGGATACTTCTAGCAATTCTACATTCTTGCCACTGAAAAGGGGACACTAGAAATAGCATGAAATCAATAAAATAATCTGTGGAAATTCGGAGGGAGATTTGATCCTCATTCATATTGCTGTCTTTTCTAATCCAAAAGTTACAAGGATTTTCTGTGCAACTCTGTGATGGAGAGTAGCGTAAGGAAATCCGACACTTAAGAAGATGAATTGTTCTATAGAATCTAATGTTATCCTTGCCAGCAAGGAATATCTATTAAATCAATAGTTTAAATGGTCTTTTATAAAGATGGCCTCAATAAGAGAGTTCTATTTTAAGGCAAACAATTTTGTGCTCTCTCATTACCCAAAACAAAATTAAAATTTATTAATAGTAATAAAAATAGTAAACTTTAATTTAATTATGCAGCTCTCCAAGAATAATGGGTATACCAAATATTCTGGCCTTTCAGTCAAGCTAAATAAGTGAGACAATTCCATCAACAACCAATTGGGGTTTGGTAAATGATTCTTTCATTTATTTACCATGTGTGATGGACTTTAGCATTAAGAAAATAATTACATGAACAATAGCTATAAGGGGCAATTGTAACACTAAACTTAACCATAAGTGTATAGAAATGAATGTATTTTGCATTTTTCATATTTCTGCTCACATTTTATTCATTTTGTGTAATTTTATAGTTTGAAGGGAATTGTGGTTTAGGTTCAGAAAAATCTATTTCAATGTATAATCTGATTACTAACATTAAATAAGAATTGTGCAGCATATATTTTAAGACCATTTTAAAAAGTGCAATCAATTTAATAGACCTGGTACCATATTTATTGATATACTTACATTTTAGTTTTGAGATGGTGTATGAGAGTTTTGGTTACTGCTGTCAATTTTTAAAATATTAAGAAAAAATTCATCTTGCAAACAATGTAGAAAAGGCTATTTTAGGCATATATCAGTTCTAGGAGAAGCACATAGAATGCTTGTGAGCTTTTGTTGTTCCAAGAAAATATGTCTCTTTTGTCTATATGAACTTTGTCATCTAAGTGATAATACAAGTTTGTAGGGGAAAAACCCACATTTACGAAAAGAGCATTTTTTTCCACCTTCTCCTTAAAATCACTCAATTTGGAATGTGTGCTTTGAATAATTCTATTTTGTGTAGCTTTTAATTGATACATTCTGCCAAGGTTTTAAACTCAAGTGCTAAGTCGATTACATTTAACATAAAACAATGAAAATAACCATATGGAAATCTGAAGGCCCCAGCCAAACCAATTAAAATTGCTAAATTATATTTATGTCTAACTGCTGATTTGAACATAGCAAATTGAGTCACATTTGTTCTTCAATGGTAGGTAATCGAAATCTTTCCTTCACCAGCAATAGCATTAAAAAAAAACAACCCCTGCCCA
The DNA here is from genome assembly GCA_004026585.1 of Noctilio leporinus. Classification (NCBI taxonomy): domain Eukaryota; kingdom Metazoa; phylum Chordata; class Mammalia; order Chiroptera; family Noctilionidae; genus Noctilio; species Noctilio leporinus. The sequence goes on from PVIW01003770.1 coordinate 51,345, forward strand.
AATGGCTACTCTGAATATTGGAGGGTTTGTGTGTGTTGTCTTGAACTTCAGGTGCCCTTCTCCATTCAGGTCTAGGGAGCACCTCAGATGTAGGGGAAAGATCCTGGGCTCTCACTTTTAAAGAATTAGATTCTAATTTTTCTTTTACCACTGGAGAGACAAATGACCTTAGGCAAATGGTTAAATTTCTTGGGATATCCATTTTGTAATCTCTACAATGGTTATAAAATAGTAATGAGTTTTCTCATGGTGGTTCTAAGGATTGAACACGGTTTTATATATGACTTGATCGCATAACAATGGCTTACTATAGTTACACTCTGAATTTATTGTTTCTGAGAAGAGAATTGCCTGCTTGCTAACTTAACAACCCAGAAAAAAAACTGGCTATTGCAGGTAGATGATGCTTAACCAGCAAAGCACAGAGACCAAGTTTTCATAACTCTGAATCTGTGCATTCAGTGCCACCCATGATAAGCTGGTATCTGTTTATAGACTGTAATTAACACACATCAAACTAGGAATGTATGTAAACAAAGGCTGTATGGGGCATGAGGAATGTGCAATTCTTTAGTTTTTCTTTAAAAGTGAAAATGAATGAGAGAATGAGAATGGAAAGTAGAAATAGGAAGTAGAAATATCACCATCTCTGATTCACTTCCATGCTTCAGCACTCTTGCTTTCTATTTTCTCTTTGTATGATGCGGAGGGTTTATTTTACTGTAGGCCAGAGACTCAGCTTCCTATCCCTGGTGTTCTTGCAACTAGCTCTTCTCTTCTGAGTGAGGCGGGGCATTCATTTCTGCAGGGTGTCTTTATTGTCTTTCCCAGGCAACAAGCAGTGACATTTTTCTTACCCATTATGCAAGTTTGGGAGATTGTTTTTTTTTTCATTTCTTGATTATCTTAATGTTCCCTTTCATAAATTAGGCTAAAGAACTTGGATGTTAATCTCTCAGGAGTGATCTTTTATCTTTTTTCCCCCTAGTACAGGAATGAACAACTGCAAGGGACTGTTTTTGGGTGTAAGTCACCTATGTAGTCAGAACAGTTTATGAAACAAACTGTTTTTATAACATATGCTTTTATAACATATACTGTTTTCAAGGTTATTTTGTATAGACTTTGTAGAAACCATTGACTGTATCCTTACTAATTTATGGATGCAGCAAAATGTTTTTGTGTTTTTACTAAATTATGGACACAGGAAAAATTGTTTACAGGGGCTGGTCGTTTTGGAGAATTGTAATGATCACATCTCTACCTATTTCCTCTGACCAGAAAACAAAACAAAACAAAACAAAAAGCTGAGGTGTTGGGGGGTGCTCTTCTTACCATTAGGCCTGATGGTTGATTCCCTTTTAAGATCTCAGTGTGTGTCATCTGAAGGAAGACTGTTCTTTATTTTGCCCTCTTTGTCTTTGGCTACATTTTACTGTTTTCCTAGGCTGCCATATTGACTAGGATATGTTTATGACTATGGGAGGAGACTTGAATCTCTCCAGACCTCAATTTCTTCAACTGTAAAATAAGAAAGTAGGACTAGGTGATTTCTAAGTGCCCTCAAATTCTAAAACTGTCTATTTCGAAGGTACTAGTAAAATAGAGGTTTGAACCACATGACATTTAAGCTTCCTATGGTTTTGAAATTTATGTAGCCATTGCTTTAGTGTGAATACAAATTATAACATTATTTTATGAGTATGAACCAGCCAATGGGGAAAAAGATTTAAATTTAGACCATTCTGCTTTTAGCTGTTCCACCTGCTATTTAATATTTCTTAGACCATTCTCTTTTAGTCATTTCACCTGCTACTTGATATTTCTAACAAAAATGATATTTATACTTTAGCAATATCCATTGTTGAAGAGGATCTTTACTTTCTCTCTTCTGCTGTTTAAATTCTTTAAGTGAGAAAGAATCACAGGATAAAGTCAGACAGCCAGAGGAGATAGGCTAACAAAAGGTAATGAATGCCTCTGTGTTTGCTTGACTTTTCTACCCCTGAAGTCTCCAGTATTTGTGTGTGTGCAGCAGAAATGGAGAGAATCTGATCATGTACTAGACGGAGCATTAGTGGAGAGAATCGGAGGAATGAATGGGTCCTGTGCTTGGCTCTTGCTCCAGTGACAGCAGGCACTGAGTCTTAGGCAAGTCTTAGGCAGGTCTTTGAATTTTAGTAGTAGTCTGGATCATGCCCTCGAGTTAATTCTCAGAAGACAGTGAAGGGGGGATGTCTGCACAGGCTGGAAAGGGAGGGAGCAGCCCTTCGCCTCAGGGAGAGACAGTTCCAGTGGAAGACACTTTGCCAAGGGTTTTTCACAGGTCCAGTACCTCCTTTCCTTAGCTTCTCTCTACAACTGACATCAGCAGAAAGCTGGGGCAAGGCCAGTTAGCAGCAGGTTCTCCTTAGCAGTTACAAGCCACAGATAGTCCTTATCTCATTCAAAAATCAGTTGCACCCCCTCCTCCAGCCAAGAGACCATGGATTCCTCAGAAAATTGAGCAGTGACAAAGACAATAATGCTGTTCACCTGTAAGCACAGGCAGAGTCTAGAGAGCTACCCACTAACGCAAGTTCAGAAATGAGGCAATGATCCTGACAATCAAAAAGAGTTTGGTTATCTGTGTGCAGGGACTCAGCCCTCGACTTGGCAGGTGTAGCTTGCCTGGGGACTTTAAGTGCCGCTGATTAGGATGGGTGGTCTTCAGCGGGGCAGTTAGAGTGCCTTTACAGGTGCACAGACAGCAGCTCAAAAATTGAGCAGTTTCCTTGCAAAGAAAGCCTTCTCTAGGGTGACAGTGCAGAAGAGCACAAAAGATGAAAGCAAGAGCAAACCGTTCCCTTGCAAAAGAGAGAGACTCAGCCTCCCTCACCTTTGCGGAAGGGGCACCCCTACTGCGGGCTGCCGATCTGGAGGGCAGCATAGTGAGGGGCATTGTGTTTGTCTTGTTTACACATAGCCTGTTGCCCTTTCATGAACAGAAGTTCGCCTTGTGGACAAAAGCACTGTGGGTGCTTAGAACTTTTGTCTCTTTTCCACTTTGATCTAGTCTCCGCAGCCAACCACCTTTCCATTTAAGTGCATCTCATAACTGGATTAGAATGTGGTCTAAAAGGGTATTTGAGGAATCCAGGTCACCTCTAAAAATTGTAATTGACTAGCGGCTGTGTATTGCAAGGGACCTGCTTGTGCTGAGTTTTCCCCTGCCTATTTGCGAGCCCCTTTCTCCATGCAGCTCTGGACAGCTGCCTAGTGAAAACACCCGGGTTCCTTGATTTCCAAGTAGCGTTTTTCAGATGAAGTGGGTTGTGTAATCAAGTCCTCCTCTCCTGGCATGTGTTGTCCATATGAATGGCTGTTAAAATTTATATTAACTGCTGAACTTTCAACAAAGAGAAGGGAGGAAGGGTAGAAGTGTTTCATATACAATGATTTCTAATATAATCTAGAAAACCCAAGGATGGAGAAGCAAACCTCAGCAGTCACACACCATTATTTATGGTTCTATGTAAACCTACATGTTAATGCTTCTGAAATATTCAACACATTAAGGATTCCCATTTTTGATGACCAACTGAAACCTCAGTGATTGCTTTAGTTTGGGTCCCTGTCAATTTAGGAAGCTGCTCTATTCAGCTACCCCTCCCCAGAGATCTCCAATGTGTTTTGTGAGGCTGAGGACCCAGCACTGCCTTGAACATGTTTTTTTAAACTTGTTAGATGGGGTGTCTGGCTTGTGCTTTCTGCTTCCAGGTGGTCTGAAGTGGGCATTGAATTGCAGAGATAATAAAGGAGAAAACATTCATGAAAAAATGAAAGGGAGGTTATTAGCATGCTTTTAATATTGAATGATATTCTGTGTATAAAAGCACTACAAAATAGTGTTTATATAATCCTTTCATTATTTTTACAACAAATATGTAATATTAAGAAATATTCTTAACCTCTGCCCAGGAAAGTATTTTTAAAATGTTAGTACAGGTATTTTTATAATGTGTTATGTCATAGTACTCTGTATCTTAAAAATGCTTAGAAAATAGTGGACTTTCTTTTTTTGTCCCTATTTGAAACTTGAGTCATTTTCGTTCTTGAACAATTTAAATAGGCTGGTATGGTTCAGTGGATTGAGTTCTGTCCTGGGAATCAAAGGGTTGCTGGTTCAATTCCCAGTCAGGGCACATGCCTGCCTGGTTTGCAGGCCATGTCCCCAGTTGGGGGCACGAGAGGCAACCACACATTGATGTTTCCCTCCCTCTGTTTATCCCCTCCTTTCCCTCTCTTAAAAAATAAATAAATACAATCTTTAAAAGAAATTCCAAAAAGAATTTGACCATTTATTGTTCTACTTCTGTACAAATGTCATATACATATAAGTCATTTAGCTTGAAGAAATGAAAGTTATTGCATTATGTGTCAGATTTTGACTGTATATGTATAGCCATTAAAAAAGTTTCCACCAAAATTTTATAAAATTAAAATATACTGATAATAAGATCACATCAGAGTGGTATCAGTAGAAAACATTTCCAAGATTAATTAATTGGTAGAACTCTTCTTCTGGGAGTTAGGTACGATTTTTTAAATGCCATTTTGCAGATGAGGAAACTCAGATAAGGCCTTTACCCTGCCAATTCTAAGTGTTTATTGTCAAAATTCACACCCAAATAGATTTATCTGGCATAGCCGCAGTACATTAGTATGGCTTATTCACTACTTCGAATATACAATTCTGTTTACAGGAACATTGAATCAAAAAGAAATGCAATTCAGATGTTAAAAATAGCTGTCAATTATAGAATTTGGACAAAAACCTTTTCATGATTCCCGTTGCCTTAGCAGAGTGACTCATATTACATAATGTGTTATGGAAGAAGTAAATGCCTGATTCAGGTTATTAGGTGCTGATACATTTTTTTTTTTTTTTTAAACGAGCCAAAAATTTTAACTCCTGTTTTGGATTTGTGGGGATGATTGAAAAGGCTTCTTTGTTCACTGTTTACAGCATTGTTTTCTGTCAATATGCAATATCATTTCTAAGTGAAACTGGGGGCTATGTGAGAAAACAGAAAGCACTGGAATGAATTACAGATCAGATGTAGTCCTGGCTGTGCCACAGACTAGTTGTGTGACCCTTAGTTGGCATTCTTCTCCCAACTTTCTTTTCCCAATCATTAAAATGAGTGCTGAGATAACTACCGATTAGTAGTATTAAGTGAGACTGTATCAGCGCATAGTGCCTTGCACTTAATAGTTTCCATATCAGCTAGAATAGTGAATCACAAAATATTACAGCAAATCATATGGCTGTTAAAAATAGTTAGCAATTCCTGCCTTTGCACGACAAAATGCATTAAAATAATCCCCAGAGATTAATTCCTTCACTTTCTTATTTATGTTATCTACTTTTAAGTACTCTTAGTAAGTTAAACAAATTTTTCTTCCAATTTTATCTTTTACTTTTTTCCCCTTACTGTGAAAGAAAACAATTATACAAAATAGGCCAAAGACAAGCAGCTTAGAAAAAGAAGGCAACTTAATGAGGAAATGATAAGAGTAGGTAGTAAGTTAATAGGTGTTTGTGATTACGCACCACAATATGGTACTGTGCCACAAACCGCACAGGTATATCTCATTTGATTCTAACACAAAACATGTTATGAAGTAATACTGTGATTGATAGCATTTTTTTTTTAAAAAACAAATAAGGAACCTGGAGTTCAGAGAGATTAAGAAATTTGCCCAAGATTAAAAGAAAACAATGCAAGTAAGTGGAAGAGCTTGGCTTTGGAGCCAAGGCTGTTGAATTCCAGAGTAGATTCAGCTTAACCACTTCAGTAGCACGCACCCATGTTTAGGTCTACGTACAAATACCTACAATCTGTACGGTGTGAGCTTTTGTTTAAAAGGTTATGTGGGGAGACAGTAGCTTTTAGTCCTATCTGGGAAGACCGAGGCAGGAAAGCTGTTTCTGGTGAGTGACAAGTAGTTTCTGAGCCAAGTTCTTAGTCCCATCCAGGAGCAACAACACTCAGCCAAGTCAGGACACTGGGGCCCGGCCCTCAGCCTCTTCCCCTCCGTCTCCTTAGCTGGCAAATGTCCACCCTGTCTGGCTCGTTCTTGTGAGGGAGGCCCCTAATAATCTGCAAACAAGACATTTTGCTTTAGGAAATTAAGGATTACTGCCAAAAGTTGGTGTCTTTCAAGTAAAAATGTATTTTTGTTGGCATAGGACAGGTTTTAAAATGAAATTTTAGGGGGAAAAAAAATCCTTCAAGATCACTTGAATCAATTGGTTCTGATCCCTCTTTCATGCTGTTTTCAAAGACAACTTGAAGTGGCTGTGAGCGTATTAGAAAACTATTTAGTAATGATATCATTAGGCTTATGTCTGGTTTTTAAAACTCCCAACCATTTAAGTTATGGCTCTGTGCTTTGTAATTTATTGTCTGTTTTGGCATTACGATTTTTTAAACAAATGACTATCGGAACTCCCTTGTCGGCAGCATCACTATGTGACTTACTCATCAGTTGAGTGGAAATGAAAGTGTCAGCTAAAAGGTCCTGGCATCGTCTGCATGTAGATGAAGGAGACAACACAGCAGAGGCGTGATGAACCAAACGCCCGCTTCGGTTGGCACAGTTCAAGATTTCTGAGCCTCAGTTTTCACATCTTATAAAACATGGACAGTGATAGGACATTTCTCACAGGTGGTTATGAAGACTAAATGAAATCTGCAAAAAAAGCTCTTCATCCAGTGCTTGGTGCACAGGGAATATTAAATACAAATTTACTGTTACTGTTAGCATTTAACAGATGGTAAGCTTATCAATGGTGATGGCTCCTTTCTAAAAGACAGTGACTTTAATTGGAAGTCGCCACTGTCTGAATGGAAGGGAAAGGTTAAGCCATTTATCTAAATAACTTTGGTTTTAAATTCACTTTAGTCTGGAATAATTTGATTGTTTTCATTTCCTACTATAACAACAACAACAACAACAAAAACTAAAAAAGAGCTAAATGGATATCATTATAATCTCCAGATAGTTTACCTAGAGCAAAGTGACTTCTTTCTATCATGTGCCCAATGTCACAGAGCTAGTATGTGACAGAGCTGGCTTCTGAACCAGGTGGTCTGGAAGCAAAGCCTGCATTTTTCAACTTTCTATTTTTGGGTGTAAAAATTGAGAGGGCCCAGTGTAAGTCTTTCTCATGAACTGGTGAATGATTTGCTACTTTTCCTTATCTGGGAGGAGAAGACATATTTAGCACTAACAGAAATGAAGGAGCTTAGCTTTTACGTCAAAGGCACCTTGGTTTTCCCTCTGGCTTGACTCTTAATTTGCCAAGGAATCTCAGGCAAACTTTTTTTTAACTTAGCTTCACATTTTCTTTACTGAATTTTCTCTTCTGTAAAGTCGACCAATAATACTTTGCAGCTTCCCTCTCTCCCTCCTCCTCCCCATTGTCCTCTCTGCGCCCTTCACCCCCTCCTTCCTTTTTTGGTTCCCTCCCTTCTTTACCTTTCAAAACTAGGTATGTAATAAGTTGTATACCTGCTTTGTGGTTGTCACTCACAGATTTTTTCCTATTGTAAAAATGTGTTCTTCAGACCTAACATGTTTTCCAGCTATATTGTTAAATAGTAAATTATGTTTATGCTAAGTGTTTGACCCATTGACCTCACAGACCCTTGAAGGAGCATGGACTTAGAAGTGGGACAGAATGTGGCCTAAGTCCCAGCTCTATTCACCAAGTCCATGTGCATGTTACTTACATTCTTTCTCTAGGCCCCAGTGTCCTTAGGTATAATGAGGAACTAGTATATAGCCAGAAAAATATGAGTATAAAGACTAAATGAGATAAGGTATGGGAATTGACCCAGAACTGATGTTCAATAAGTGGTATCTTTAACCTTAAGGGACTGGATTATATCAACAGAGAGGTCAGTATGCATCTGACTGTCTACTCCATCTGTTTAGTGCTTTTGTGGGAGGTCTGTAATAGTTGAAAACCCACAGTCATTGAAAAGGCCAGAGAGATTAAGGGTGATGATGGGAAATAGGATTGTGTAACTGTGAACGGAGATTAGTGAAGAGTCTAGATCGTCATCAGTGAAGGCCTCAGAAAACTAAGGATGGTGACACATGTCTTGGCTAACTCACAAGTTGTGAGAGACAGAGAGGTAATTGGTAGAGCAGTTAGTTCTCTGTAGAGCAGGCTGTTCCATTCAGAGGCTTAGGGTCACATCATTCTAAACTTGGAGTGGTAAAAAATTCAAACTTCAAATTCATGAAAGCTTTGTGTTTATTAATAATTTCCAAAAATAAGTCTCAAACTACTTTATATCTAGCATGTACTAATAGCTTTGCAGACTCATGTTTGGAGTCACCTCTTGAAATTGGATGACTTTGAGTCACTTAATTTTTCTTACATTCTGATTTTTCTGTTGTAAAATGAAGTTTATAATAGTGTCTAACTTCTTAGGTGGTTATGAGAATTAAAGGAGTTGTTGCCTGAGAAGGGCGAGTACCATTTCAGATACCCAGAAAACCTAGGTAAATGTTAGCTGCTGTCAAGCAAAATCATTTCACATTTACAGTTTTTTTTGGGGGGGGGGGTAGGGGGAATGGGGAGGGAGGGCATGTGTTGAACTTAGTAAGTATGTATATTCAATGACTTGGGGTTGTTTTCATTATGAATGCAGGGTTTCTCTTAAGGGTGATTGTGTTTAGAATTTAAGGAATTGGTTGTCCAGGTTCATCTTTAAGTAAGTTTTGTATCCATCAGGACAGATAAAAGTTACTTTTATCCATCCATTACTTCAGGTAAACAAGTGTATTCTTTGACAAAACATTAAACTGTTATGTTCTTTTGGCGGAGTGCTGACTTGTTCAAGTACTTGTGAAAGACAGAAAACAGCTTCTGTTTCCTGACCTGTTTCTAGAGGTTTCTTGACTGAATCGTTGACTGTCGCTACCTCAGCAATTAAGTTACCAACCCAGAAAGTTGGAAATGTGTGTAGTAATTTTGGGTTCTGTATGGAGTAGGATCGAACACAAAAACTTGAAACAGACTATAAAATCAAGAAGTGAAATCTCTTTTAAATGAGAACAAGAAAACAATATCTTTTAAGTTCATTCTTTTAAGATCCAAAGGAAAATGAGACAGGGTCACTGGCATGTATTATTTTTGTACATTGCTTAGAACAGCTGGATTACAAAGGGGCTTAATTTTGTATCTTTCTCTTGACATTTGAGGAGTAATGCAGAAAAGTCAAAAAACTTGCTGAGATCCATGTTCTGACTTCATCTACGTGGCGTTGATGGTTTAGTCTATCTGGGGACATTCATTTCATCATCCAACAGAGTGAATGGTGAATTCTGTCGTTTTTAAAAAAGATTTTTATTTATTATTTTAGGGAGAGGGGAAGGAATAGAGGCAGAGAGGGAGAGAGACATCAATGTATGGTTGCCTTTCACCTGCCTCCAGCTACGGACCTGGCTGAAGACCTGACTTGCAACCTGGTTATGTGCCCTGGCTAGGGAATCAAGCCAGCAACCTTTGGGTTCACAGGCCAGCACCTTATCCATTGTGCCACCAGCCAGGGTGAATTCTATAACTTTAAAGATTCTCTCCATTGCATACTATTTAGAGTTATAATGTACCTACTTATACCATGGTTTAGAGTTAACCATGTACCTACTTTGGTTAAAATCTTCCACTGACTTTGCATGACCTGCAGGGTAAAGTCCAATTATACAGGTTGTCAGTGATTTGGCTGGTGTTGATCTCCACCCCTCCCCAAGCGGTAAATTTAATTCCAGTGTCACCTCACTATGAACAGTGTTACAGTGACATGCCCACCACGCTGCCCATAGTCCCGAAGGCCCTGACAGCCTCTCCAGTTGTCCAGCTGAGGTGGTTCCTCCCCTCAGAAGCCCTCCCTGATGTCTGTTTGCCCTTCTTCCCTGCCCCCACAACTTGTGTTCCACTAGCATGAAAAAAAGACATACTGAAATTATCTTTTGCTTACTTGTCTACCTGGCTAAATTGCCTCATGTTGGTACCCCCCAGCTGGTGGTGCAGCACCACAATCTTGGTCAAGATTTTCTGAACCAAACTGTGAGTTCATGAATCATGCCTTGACTGAATCTTTTACCTTGAATAGACATTCTGAACATCTGTCAGCATTCTTAGCATGGACTTGGGGATTTAGTAATTTTATGCTTACTGACCTTGTGTTTGACAGCAAGCAGGGTGATTTGGAGGGTGGGAGGACATTTACTGTCTTCAATGATGACAGTCAGAAACAAATTAACTATGGGTGCAACGCTGCTCCACACAAAACACAATGGTTTGAATATAATTCTGTTTAGAGAGAGAAATGATACATGGGCATCTTGGGTTGGAGAAGAGTGGATTTTTAAAAGATCTGGGTGAAACAAGTTGCTTGTCACCTTTAATGACATAACACAGTGGTTGAATGTCAGGGACCAGTTGGTGCTGGCTGATGTAAGATGTATGAAGAGTTTATGGGCCAGAAGGATTTGAGGACATAGTACTGTTGCTACTGGTGAAGAAAACGTTGATTCTGATGTTCATTTGATGTGCAGGGTTCCCACCTTAGTGTGTTTGTTACTAGCTTTATCTCTCCTAATCCTCTCCACTTGTGAGGGTGGTCTGTGAGGCTTCTGTTTCCCTGGAGGGGAAGATGAACTTAGAGAGGTTGAGCCAATTGCTTAGCATCTCACAGTCCCTTAGCATTAAATCTGATCTGCATGCTCCACCCATTCCCTTGCTTTGTGCTGACACTACTGTCATCTTCCTCCATTTGCCTAGGTGTGTGTTTTTGGATATATAATAATAATAAGACTGATGAACACAGTAAATGGATTCTTCCCCTCAGATCACCCCCCTTCCAGATGCTTCCTTTCATAATTTTTTTCCTACAGTTTGTGCTGGTTGATAGCCAGTTCAACAAGGCAAGTATTTTTCATAGTTTTGGATACTGATGTGTAATCTCTATCTAGAAAGTGATGAAAAACAAATATGACAGTCTGAGAATTTTCAGTTGGTCCAATCTGAATGGTATTTATGGGTTTAAGACAGAAGTGGTTAAGCAATCTAGGCTAACTACTGTTTCAGTACTTAAGATCAAAGATATATTTAAATGTGGAGGAAGGAAGTTGGAGGTTTAACAACAAATGATGTTTTCAAATTTCACCTGTGATCAGAAGTTACCAAAGCAATAATAGTACTGCTTTATAATACAGTGCTCCAAAGTAACATAACTGAGGTTTTATGTCCTTAAAAAAATTCATTTTCCAGTTTGCAAGCAAGGACTCCAGCCAGGTCCATAGCTGGAGGCAGGTGAAAGGCAACCATACATTGATGTCTCTCTCCCTCTCTGCCTCTCTCCCTTCCTTTCTCTATGTAAATAATAAATAAAATATTTTAAAAAATTCATCTGTGGGATATTCTTGATGCCAAGTTTTCAAAGTTCTAACGTTTTTAAAAATTATACAACCCTATAGCCTGGCTTTTTGTCGTTGTTGTTAGCCAGGTAGGCCTCTTGCTTTGGGTGTAGAACTGAAAGGTTCATATTTGTGGCACCTGTACGGCTTTTCAAGTTTTAACTAATATCCAAAAAGTACCATACATGGAAAGCGGAGATGTCATTCCAAAATTAAGCAATGAAGTAGCTGTGCAAAATGGTTTGTGCAGATTTGCAGCTTAAATCTTGCAGCTGCTGCAACTTATCTTTTAAATTTCATTGGGCTGGATCTGCTGCTCACTAGGTCCTCTCTTCATTTCCTGCTAAGTAGGTCCCTGTTCTCTCCCAGGTGGTGAGAGAATTTCTTTGCTATCCAAGCATTCTCCCTGTTTACATTTATTCCTCCATCTGCATTTGAGTCCTTAGACAAATAGTTGCTTTGAAAAGGAACCCACAGGATTGTGGTGGTTATTAGGATTCAGTCTTCTTTTCTGCTCCCAGAGGAAAGTCCTTCCTTTTTTTCTTTTTTCTTTTTTTTCTCCAGCATTATTGTGAGGAAGGTTTTGAAGGTTGAAAGCATAGTCTACATATTCTTCTTTTGATGTTTAAACTAGGAAGCTTAATTGATGATCTTCTTGGGTCTTCTCCAAGGAAGAATTTCAGAATGCGAAATAGTTTACATTTACTTTGAAGATTGTTATCTCAAAACCTTTTTTAAAAATTAATAATGTGATGACAGTACTCATAACCTAATAAGTCATAAAAAGTCCTCTCCTTTAATTTCTGTTGAATGTCTTTTTTTTTTCCTCTACTGGATTTGGAGTCTTCTCTACAATATTGTATTATGAAGAATGCTAAGTGTAACTTCTTGGACATTATGGTGGAAAATTTGAATGAAAGAAAACAAGTCATTGTGCCCTGGCTGGTGTGGCTCAGTGGATTGTGCACTGGCCTGCAAACCAAAGGTTGCCGGTTCAGTTCCCAGCAGGGCACATGACTGGGTTGCAGGCCGGGTCTCTGGTAGGGGGTGTGCAAGAGGCAACCACACAATGATGTTTCTTGCCCTCTCTCTCCCTCCCTTCCCCTCTTTCTAAAAATAAATTAAATCTTAAAAAAAAAGAAAAGAAAAGAAAAAGAAAAGCAAAGCAAGCCATTGAGGGGAGAGCAGCAATCCTATGAGCATATTACTCTGAAGGATTTTATTTTTTAGACAAACTAGGAATGGGTCTGGATGATGTAAAGGATTCAGCTCTATGAGATTATTATTATTATTGTTATTTTTTGCCTGCTGTAGTAGGATGATGGATAATGATCAGTGCTTTGGGAGAGATAAGATTAGCATTTAAAAGCTTAATCAATGTCATCTTTTCTGAACATGTCTGCTCTCAAGTAAAATCATATTCTTGGTGTGCTTCCAGTACCAAATCACCATGAATGACTTTTTCAATGAATGGCTTCTTTAGAAATTTTGATGGATTGCAGCTCATTGGGGAAACTGGGAGAAAGTTATAGTTTTATCCTGAATTCTAGATAAACTACAGAATTTCAGACTTCTCAGTGAGTTCCATTGAACTTACTATAGGAAAGCATATACATTAAAAAAAAATAATAATGCCCCTATTGGGCCAACAAAGGAAAATAACTCCAGATTATACTTACATAGTTCCGTTAGAAAGGGAGCTCTGGGGACTGTAAAGGTAGGTCAGCATTTTGGCTTACTGTCACACTTTCCTGCCACACCTACCATTTTCCACTGATTGTTTATTAAAATTTGTTTATTGATCACTTACTACCAGCAAAGCACTGCCTAGAGGCTAGAAATACCAGAGTGAGCAAAACAGTTTCATTGTTCCTGCACTTCATGGAGTTTACAGTTATCCCTGGTTTTATATCCTAATTTTCCACTTTCGTGGAACTAGAGTATTTAGAGGTACAAAGAAACTAGTAAAAGCTCAAACTGAGAAACATTTAGTTAATGTCACATTTAGGATCATTAGGGGAATATTGTGACAGTACACTTGTGATCATTAGGATTTTGCAGTTATTGGACCCAAGAGAGAAGCATGATGGTTTAAGCCCAACCAATGACAAAACTCTTACGTGTATCCTTCATTCACTCCTTTAAAAAATATTTTTGAGAGGTTTATTTGTGCTCAGCACCACCGTATAAACACAACAGGGACTGAAAGAACCTGCCTTATGGTGCTCACACTCAAGTGCAAGGGACAGATAAGCAAAACTGGTGGGCGAAGTTGCAATGCCATTGTGTGAATATGGACACAATCTGTTTAGGATTGAATCCTGAATTATCCAGGCTTCATCTGTGCTCCACTTCATATGCTGAGTATATTCTCTTAAACAACTTTGATCATCACCAAAGGTCTGCTTCTATATAAGAGAGAAATTGGTCATAGGAGTTTTTTTTGTGTGTGTGTGGGTAATTTAGTAGCAGTTTGTAATGCATACAATCCACAGATGAGGAAGGAGCAGCTCAAGGTGCCAGAGTTAAGAACAAGTAACAAGACTAATAGAATCCTCGCCAAGAAGTTCAATTAAAAAAAAATAATAATAATCCTCGCCCTCACACCTTTTTACAGTCTCACCAGAAAGGACAAGTGATAAAGAGTAAACTAGTTGGGACGTGAAGGTAATTTCTGATAAAAGTTTTATTTCAGTTGAAATAAAACAGTGATATGAGTGTTGAAGCTACTTGGGTTACCTGGGAAGGTTTCTCTGAAAGGCGATGTTTGAACTGAATCCTGAATGAAGAGAAGGACTTGCCTTTTGCAGAGCTCAAGAGGGAAAAGCTGCAGCACCAAGGGCTTAAAGCAGGAATACGTTTTGGGTATTTGAGGAACAGAGATAAAGGCCAGCGTGCCAGGAGTGTGGTGGGAGGGAGGGCTTGGTGAGATATAAGTATGGAGGTGGGCAAGTTTCTACTACTTATCATGTTATAGGCCTTCTGCCAGGAGGTCACACATTGTAACTGTAATGGAAAGGCATTCGGAGATTTTAAGCGAACAAGTGATGTTTTACATTTCCAGAAGTCCACACTATTGTAAGTGAAAGCATCAAAGCAAAGAAGGCTGTTTAGAGGGTGCTCTCAGTCTCCCAGGCAGGGCTGATGGAGAGAAGGGAATGTCTGAAGGTGTATTTTGCTGATAGAACTGACAGGATTTGACAGATAGGATGTGGAAGCAGTAATGGAAAGAATCAAGGATGAAGTGCCTTGATTCTTGGCTTGAGCCAACATGTCTCCATTTGGGAATGACATTACTTGGGGATGCTTGTTCTTGGTGTGGCTGAAAAGACATCAATGATGTAACTGTGGTGGACGTCTATGAAGGTGTGCTATGTTTAGACACGGCACCAAGTGCCTTCACACACATAACTTCATTTAGTCCTCACGAAGGCTGTAAGGTGGGTTCTCTATTATGCGCCTGTTACAGGTGAGAGAACTAAAGCCCAGGAAAATTAAAGAACTTGAAAAGGACATGAAGCTAGTTGGTGGCAGGAAAGAGATTAAAACCTGGGCAGCTTGTTTTTGACAATCACTGCTTCCCAGTCCCACACTCTCTGCTCTTTTTCCATGCATGGGTTAAACACGCTGTTTTCTAAAGCTGTTTCGGATGTATTGCTGAAGCAAAAGTTGACTTTTGAAATCCTGCAGTTTCGGTTAACATTCACCCATTGCCCAAACAATTGGGCCTCACTTTTGCACCTGGTGGAGAGAAGCCTGCTTGCTGTGGGCGAGCCGACCCAATCCAAGCTCAGGGGGCAGTTTCACAACCTCCTTCTATCACCTTCCTGTGCTGATCTTTAATCTATGGGGAGGCAGAACATGAAGTTAACATTGGAATCACTGGGAATAATGATCAAATAATCACTGTCGCGTTAACAAGTCATGTCATGATCTGTAATGCGCCATTCCTGTTGTGGGTGCTTTACATAATTGTCTTATTTCGTCTTGCAAAAACTTGAAGAAATGTGATTGTTCCAAAAAAGCTGAGGCTAGGAGAATTTCCCTAATTTGCTTCGGTATCAGCATGTAAGCGATAGAACCACGATTTGCATCTAGGTCTCACTTTTGCTGATGTTGTTCTGTTCCAAACATCATCTCTTTCATAAGCAATGAATGTGCAGTTTATTGTGCTTCAGGTGGTAGACAGATATCCAGGGGAACTTGTCCTGGGCATGTCAACAGTAAATGCTTTGTTGTGCTTCAGGTAGTAGAATTGCATTAACATCCTCATGGGTTGCCAATTGAAAGTTGCTCTTGAAAAATTTTTTAAAATACTCTTATTTTACAATCTGAATTTTGAAATGCCAGTGGAAAATTTCTGAGGTATGTTTAGACTAAACTTTGTGAGAAATAAATACTTACTAACTTGGGTTCTTTTCTCCTAGTATCGCTTAAGATTTAGTTGCAGACAGTATGATCCACTCTAGTTAAACAGAAAGGCATATATCGAAATGTACTTGATGGTTTATAAAACCACTGGGCTGGTCTGCGAACCTGAAGGTCACTGATTTGATTCCCCAGCCAGAGCACAAAACCAGGTTGCAAGCCAGGTCTCTAGTCAGGTCCCCAGCTGGAGGCAGGTGAAAGGCAACCATACATTGATGTTTCTCTTTCTCTCTGCCTCTCTCCCTTCCTCTCTCTCTCTGGAAATAAAAATCCTAAAAAACAAAAACAAAAATAAAAAAAAACCCACTGGGAAGGCTAGGAGAGCAGGTTTGAGCTTCCAGAACACTCCAGGGAAGTGTTCTGCTCAATCCCAGGGAAGTACTCTGCTGTCTCTCTGAAGCTGCTGGAGCCAGTTCAGGAAGCTGTTACTGGTGCTGATCGCAGGTCTTGTTGCCTCCAACACCACACTAGCCAGCAAAATGCAAGTGTAGCCTCCAACTTCTAATGTCAAGGATTTCTGCAGGGTGGTGTCTAATTGGTGAAGCCTAATCCCAGCTGCAAGTGGAGCTAAATGCAAAGGAGTTTAAGAAATACAGATTTTAGTTTTGCAGCCACTATAGTTCAGAAGGCTATGCTAGGAGAGAGCTGGACTGGGAATTGCAGGAGCCAATTCAGTGTCCACTGCACTCATGATGTTTACAATAACTTTTCACTTTCTCAGGTGACTCTAAATTGGAAGCATCTGATATGTACCAAATGCCACCACATATATATATGTATATATGTATGTGTATATATATATATATATATATATATATACACATACATACACACACACCTAATGGTATAGCACCAGTGAACAAGTACAGCCTAAATAGCCTGTCTCAGACTTCAGAGAGTACCTAAGAATTACATGAAAGGTTTGTTAAAAGAGCACATTCCTGAGATCCACCTTCAGAAAATTGGATACCTCACAGTGCCCAGGAATCTGCATTTTAAGTAAATACCCCTGATGTTTACACTTTGATCTGAATATAAGGCAGTCAACTCCCCTGTTGTAGTCAGGACACCTCCCACGAAAGAGGGAAACATTTCATTAGTTAATCAGCTCAACCAAAGGCAGTTGGTGCATCCAGCATACATTGCAAAATTGGGAAAGCTCCTGTCATGACTTTTGCAAATTGAATGTCATCTGATGAGATAAAGAACGTAATAGAAATTGTGGGTGTTTTTGAGCTCATGGTTTTGATGTTATTTGGAGGCAGTTGAAGCAGAGTACAAAGATTTAATTTATGTTAATATAGTCAGAAACCCAGGTGGAGGAAAGACTTTGTTGGAGATTTCCTGAGCTGTTTTCTGAGAGTCAAGTTTTCTTTGAATTTAAAGGTCTTATGAAACCAAACCTATCGGACTCCTAGTAGCTTATCTGATAAGACATCTGAATACATTTAATTACAACTGTATGGGAAAACGTATTAGAAGTTCTAGGAAACTCAGGCATTCAGTCTAAACTCAGCTCATGGGATTGGATAGCAACTGGATCAGATAGCACTATACTTCTTTTCCAACTCTCAATTGCTTCAAGATCAAAAGATTTTATAGATTTTGAAGAATTGCAGGGCTTTCCTTTTTTTTTTTAACTTAAGAAGAATGGTGTTTTTATTTCATTTAGAAAACATTTGCTTGACTTTGTGAGTAGAAGAGTTGAAGATCTGATCCTAAGTCTAGTTTACTTATTTACTTATTATTGTGATTTTTCCATTATGATTTTTTCTCCATACCCTTTTCCTCCTCCATGCCCCCCCACTCACAACACTGTTGTCTGTGTCCATGAATTCTTTATCTCTTTTTTTCATGTTTGCTCGATTCCTCAACTCTGTGCTCCTGTCCCTAGAACTGTCAGCCTGCTCTCTATTAGTCTGTTTCTATTTTGCTCGTTAGTTCAGTTTGTTCACTAGATTCCACATGTGAGTGAAATCATATGGTAACTGTCTTCCTCTGACTGGCTTATTTCACTTAGCATAATGTTCTCCAGGTCCATCCATGCTGTCACAAAGGGTAATATTTTCTTCTTTTTTACGGCCAAGTGGTAGTCCATTCAAAAGTGAGTTACATTGTTGGAAGAGTATGAATTATGATTTATGTTTTTATAGATGTTTTTGGAAAGCTTATCGTTGGTGGTTCAATGTTAGGAGCAACTGTTTGACATAGCAGTGTACAATGTCATCCCAAACAACCAGTGCCCTTGGAGTACCAAAGCTCAGCATGTGGATTTCAGACTGTCATGTATTTTTGTCTTTGCTATGTTCCTATACCTTAGCCAATGTTGAGGGCCTATCTCTCTGACATCTTTGAAAATATATTCATATAGCAAAAAGAATTGGCAACAGATATGTATATTGAGGTTCAACATTGAGCTAACATCCACCAGTTTTCTAGACTTATTTCATTTATTATGTATTATCAAGCTCATAAAACTGATTAGAATTAGTCATCGACTAGCATCTTTCTAAAATACAGTGGATTATACTGGGTGGATTTTTTCTCCTTCTACTTATATTTAACCACTAAAAACCTGTATCTATGAATAACTAATGACCTATATATCACCATTGTTTCTAGTGAAATAACCTCAACAGATGACACAAATGCTTAGTCTATGGTGTGTGTTCCTATCAAAAATAATAAGAGTTTGAACACCTAGATTCTAGCCTGATGCAGAGGTCATTCATTGGAATTTCCATACAGTGGCAAAGCATCTGAACTCAGATGGCCCTCATTAATACAGATATTATTCCTAATGAACAAGCCATTTAAGAAGGGGGAAGGCTTAGTTGATTTAATCATTATAGCCCCACTCTTTTACAGCTATCTTCCCTTCTCCAAAGACTGAAGTTAACTTTCTAGCCCTATCAGATATTTCTTACTATCCTCATTTTCTGTTAGAGTAGACCCTTGAAATTTCTGTACACTCACTCATCCTTGTGATCCATCCATCATGGTCTGACTCACTCCACAGGAACTGACTTCATCAAGGTCAACTCCATTAGGTACCCACAATAACCGTCAGGCCAATATTTTTGGTTCATTTTAGTGACCATTCTCTCCATTTCTTACATTCTCTTCCATTGGCCGCTGGACCACACAATCAGCTGATTTGTCTTTCGTGTATTTGGCTTCTCATTCTCTCAGCTCCTGTGCAGATAGGTTCTCTTCCCTCTTTATACGATACTGTTCTTCAGGGCTTTGGGTGATCAACTTCAGTTACCAGCTGCTCCCTCTCCTCTTATCCTGGCTCAATGAATAGTGCTTCCTTTTGCCTGTCACCTAAACTGGAACCTGAAAGTCATTTGAGATTCCTTCACTTTTAACCTCCCTCAGTCTCTGTAAATCATCGTAGTCCTTCCGTTCTACTTCCATATCCCGTTGAACATGTCTTTCTCTCCATTCTCACTGCCGTTGCCATAATTGGGGTCCTTCAACTTTGCATGACTTCAGTGACCTCCTAACTGGCCTCCTGTCCCCCAATCTATCCTTTATTCTGACACCAGAATTTATTTCAAAAATAAATCAGATGTTGATACTCCTTGGCTTAAAGTCCTGCAGGAACTCCCCAGTGCCTTTAAAATAAAAAAAAAAAAGTCAATTAGCAAAACTGAGAGAGGGCCTCTGCACATTTCCCCAGCCCCATCTATTATTGCTTTCCCTTGAAATTTGTTTTTCAATGGTATCCTAAACGTGAACTTCTATGAAAATGTGCCTTCCCTTCTTTGGGCACCCACTACTTCTCTGTCAGGGGTCTTCACCCAGCTTTCCATCTAGCTGCTTCTTACTTACATGTGAAGATGTCATCTCCCTGGAGCTCTCTCTGAGTCCTCTCCTCAATTTCCACCGCAGCCCCCAAAGTCAGGTTTAGCTGTTCCTCCTGGGCCCTTTGCCTTTCAGTCTTTTGCCCCTGCTGTGCTTCCCAGTAATTTGAGGCCAAAGACCAGGTCTTCTAGGTCTTCATCTTCTGTACTTATCAGGTACCTAGACTTGTTGATTGAATAAGTAGCTCTTAAAAGTCTGAAAGCACTCAGTTTGTTTTTATCAGAAGGAACAACGTATCACTTTATTTTTTTTTTGGTTCCTGTCCCTTTCTCTAGCTAGGTGATTTTCTTTAAGCTACAACGAAATGTAACTTGATTTACCTGCACTATTTGTTTACCCAGCATACTAATAATTTGGATTGTGGTTTCGATTAGAAACTGATTTAGAGGAAGGGAACCTATGTGCCTTCCAAGGCATAAAGCATTTTAAGTAAAAATTAACTAGTTTATTAAATATAAACGACATCAATTTTTGTTTCTAACTGGCCCAGTAGTTTTACTTTCAATATTGTGTAGTTCTTTGTTTGAACTCAGCCTGGGGATTTTCTAGCAGAGTGACCAGGAGCAAATTACTTAATCTCATTGAACCCTGTTTTGCTCACCAGCAAAATGGGCTGATAATGTCCACATCGTTGAGGGGAAGGTTATATGACATAATATCTGCAAACTGTCCATCCTATGTGTAGCCCTTAGTCAGAGTCAATATATGTGAGTGATTTCTCCCTTTAAATAGCATTTACAGATAGAGTAAGGACTATCATATGTGATTTTCCCATAGATGAAATAACAAAATTCTTAGTTTCTTCTTTAACATTAAAGCCATCATCTGCCTTTTTATGTTAAGCAGTTCTTTTCTGGGATGTTCTGCTTTTGTTATAAAAACATTTTCACCACTTATTTTGGTGATTTTTCATATTTAAAAATACTTTTTATTTAACTTCACAAGATTTTAGTGTACCAATTTGGATTTCAAGCTGGTTTGAGTTTCCCTTAGCTATATATATATACAGTTGGCATCTGCTTTCCTGATAGCAATAAAGTTGAAAAAACAAACAAACTACTAAGTGCTGCTTTGACCCTGTGAGATTTCTGGATAATCACTAGAGAAGAGTCTGTGTGGGTATCATCTCTTAGTGTTTAATGGTAAATTTTCATGCACTAAAAAACCTGAAGGATGAGGTGATACAGAATTACATGGTTCTTTACTGAACATGAATCTATTGTGGGTCTCCTTCAAGATTATTTTTGTAGGTTGTGGTTCACATGAATTCAGAAGAACTGAACTCTGGACTGGTGACTGTACCTGTGTCGTGGTAACTTGCTTTATTGGCACTTGGCTCTCTTCCAAAGCACATTTTGGGCTACAAGGCAACTGCCTGCTTCTCTAACTGGCATTCAGGATTAAAGAGAAGATGAATGTTGTTTTTTGGCGGCAGCTGCTTTTTTGTTTGGGCAGTCTTAATATCATTTTGTAGGTCTATGCATAAAGAAAATGACCTACACAGACAATTCATTACTTTTTTGACTTAGAGGAGCCTGTAATGTGGATCCTAGCAATGCATAGTATTTTAAAGTCACTTCTCACACTTTAGGAAGGTTTGTTTTTTCTCCAAGTGTAGAAGATCAGAATCTGTGGGTTTCTTGGACAGCATATGTTCCCCTGATGTTCTTGGGCAGCACACATGTTCATTTATGCTGAAGGAAAGAAGCCTGCAAAGTCACTTCTGTGTTATAACACATGTTGAGATCAAGTAAACAGTTTGCTTTAGGGGTGTTGTGGCTCCTTTTCCTGGCACGTGGCTTTTTACTGTAAGGAAGGCTCTTACGTTCAGGAAGAACTGATGATTGGATGAAGATTCCACTGGGGACTACTTAGATTGACTCTCAACAAAAATGAGATTTATGTAAGACCTTTGTCTTCAATCTCCAGCCTCATATTCCTGTAACTTTCCCCTCACCCATCCTTTAATGTAACTTTCTAGTACTCTCTGCCACTATTAAAACTTACTTCCCCCCAGAAGACCTTCTCTATCTGTCATTCACAATTATGAATTTTAGTCACTACTATGTCTCTCTCCTAGGCCTGTCTCTGTTGCCCAGTTCTAATAGTGCATACAGATTTCTCATTAGTTTTTCGTGTAAATAATTTGAAGGCAAATTTTAGCAATGAAAAGGTTATTGGGGGTGGGGGACACTTCACAAATGTCTCTAAATACAAATAAGATCCAAAACTACCTGCACTATGCCTGTGTAGTGAAAAGCTATCATGAAATGAAAGGTTATCAGGCAATGAACATGACCCAAAGAGAAAAGTTGTATGGTGCTAGAACAAAGTAGCCAAGGAAAAATTCATGTGCAGAAGCGGGGAATGTTACAGAAAAAAAACACTGAGATGATGACGCAAACTGAAAAGATACATTTTAGAGAAGTCACAAACACAGGGACATTTTGCTTCATCCTTCTATCTCCAATGGGTATGTGTGTATGCACACACCCACACGTTTAGACACCCGTAAACCCTTGTTGGAGTTTCCAAAAGTAGAGGAAGAGAAGGAAAACACACAAATATTTGTTGATATATTGGAACACCTCACTTAATTGGAAACCATTGATCTTTTGATTGAAGTGAAACTACATAGAGAACTAAGAAATATCATTTAAAAATGCATTTGAACCCAAAATGAAAGTCAAAGTACCCGTGTAGTAAAGGCCATACCCTTATTCATAGAGGATTGACTTTACTTTCTTTCTTTCAGTCTTTCTTTCTTCTTTTACTTACTTATTTAAAGATTTTATTATTTCCAGAGAGAAGGACAGGGAGGAAGGAAGAAAGGGAAAGAAGCATCAATGTATGGTTGCCTTTCACCTGCCTCCAACTGGGGTCCTGGCTGGAGACCTGGCTTGCAACCTGGTTATGTGCCCTGGCTGGGGAATTGAACCAGCAACCTTTGGGTTCGCAGGCTGGTGCCAATCCACTGAGCCACACCAGCCAGGGTGGAGGATTGACTTTTAAAATCCTTCCTCCAACAGTTTTAGTCAAACAGTTTTGAAACATTCGTTTCCTAGCAATCCCAAACCCATAAACCATAGCACCTATAGTTTGAAAAGTTTTTATTTAATCCTCATCACCACCCCATGAAGTGGATGAGGGAGAAGTTACCATCATTTTCATTGGAGAGACTGACAAACAGCTCAGAGGGATTAACTGGCTTGTTTGAGGTACCATGTTAAGGGGCTCAGGTTTCTGGAGACACATCCTGTCCTCTGCCATCACACCACTGGTTTTCAGTAGCATTTTTTCCTCCATTCTTGCCCTTAGAAACCTTTGTTCAAACAAAATCTTACTCAGAAGCATGAACAAATAAAACAGGGAAGAAAAAAAGCTGAGCTGCTTAGCTTAAAGCAGGGGTCGGAGGTCCAGAATGCTGCTGGGGCTGTTGAATTTTCTACCAGGAGCAGCTTGAGTTTCATGCAACCACCCCCTGTTCATTCAGAAAGTACGTTGAATTTTCCATTGCTGCTGTAACACATCATCACAAATTTAGTGACTAAACAATACAAGTTTATTTTATCAGTGTTGGAGATTCAGAAGTCCAAAATGGGGTTCACTGAGCTCAAATTCAGGTATCGGTGAGACTATGTTCCTACCTGAAGGCCTTCAGGGAGACTGGTAACTTGCCCTTTTTCAGCTCCCAGAAACCTCTTGCATTCCTTGACTCTTGCACCTTTCCCAGCAATAGCAGATCAAGTCCTTACGTCACATCTTTCTGACCTTTCTTTCATCATTGACTGTCTGAGCAGAACTGGGAAAGGTTCCCAGTCTGGAAGGACGTGGCTGGTAAGGTTGGGCTAGGAGAACTCAGGAAAATGAATTCTCTCTCAAGATCCTTAACTTAATCACATCTGCGAAATTAGGATGGGCCCTTCATTTTGCTGCTATTCTGCCTACCATGAGCACCCATGATGGGCCACATGCTAGATTTGCCATCGAGACTGGGAAGGCAAGAAATGAGCATGTTAGCAGGTAAACTGAGGAACAAACTGACAAAAATGAAAATAAAATTGTAAACCAGTCACTTAAACAAGCATAGTAATTTGGAGCTACTTGGAGGATGACACACACAACTATGTCACAGAGATTCCCCCACCCCCGCTTTATTGATGTGTGATTGATAAGTAGAAATTATAAATATTTAAGGTGAATACAGAGTGATGTTTTAATATGTGTATGTATTGTAAAGTGCTTCAAGAAATATAGGTTTGTCTGGGATAGCTGAGTGTATTAACAGATTTAACTTCAGCCCTGACCACAGAGATTCCTTTATAGTGGCCAAAGCTCTGTTTTTACAGATGTTTATATATATAACAGATGCAAACAATAACATTGATGCTTCCCTCAACTTGAGATCCAGATCTCTTCCTGCCCTGCCTTCTTAAGGACATTGCTCAGGTAGTTCCTGTGCTTCTGTCCACACTGCCAATGGCACCCACCTCCTGGATCAGCCCCACAGATATATGGACGTCCTGGTACTTCCAGTATCTCACAAATAACCCCCAGTGCCTTGCCAACTGCCACCCTACTTTGTTTTTACTTGTTTGCTCCCTTCAAAGGACAGTCCTTTAAATGACCTGTTTATTCTCATGATTACTCTACTGTCATGTTGTCTTAAATCTACTCCAAACTAGCTTTTTCTCATAACTGCTTCAATTAAAATATTCTTGTCAATGTCACCCGTGATGACTATTCCCTAAATCCAGTGGTCAGCTCTCAGTCCTTATCTTACATGACCTATTATATTTGATATAGTTTGACTGTAGGTACTTAAACAAACAAACAAAACAAACAAACTTGGCCTCCTACCACTCTCTGGTTTCTCTGTCAGGCTCCTTTGTGACTTCTCAATCTTTTGCCAGCCCTCTTAAGGTGAGGGTACCTTGGATTCAGCCCTTTCTCCTTTTTCTTTTTTCCTATTTGTACTCAGTCCCTTGATGATCTCATCCTCTTTTGCTTAAAACTCCATGTATACATCAAAGGCAATCATATTGATATATCCAGCCCAAACTTGCTTCCCTAATCCAGATTCAAATATCCTGACATGGTATTGCCAGTAGGATATCTCAAATTCAGCACATCTGACACCCAACTTCTGATATGCACTCCAGACCTTCCCTATCCTCAGCTGTGTCTATGTTAAGTTGTTGGCAACGCCACCCTTCCTGTTGCTCAGGCTAGAATGGTCGGACTCATCTTTGACTCTTTTATATCATATCCAACTATCAGGAAATTCTACTGGCTCAGCTTTGAGGAGACAGACATCCAGAATCTAACCAGTTCTGGTCAAAGCATTGCTACAGTGCCTTCTTGCTTGGATTATTAGAGCAATAACCCCTAACTAGTCCCTTTGTTTCCACTTATTGTTAACCTGAAAACTGTTCTCACCACAATAATCAAAGTAATCATTTGAAGACTTTATTTTTTTTAGAGCATAACCTCCCCTGTTTTCAATGCCCCCCACCAAAGTAATACATTTGCTATAGTTGATGAACCTAGATTGACACATCTTAGTCCCCCAAAGTCCATAGTTTACATGAGGGTTCACTCTTGGTGTACATTATGTGATTTTGGATGAATAAGGACATGTATCACTATTATAGTATCATACAGAGTATTTTTACTGCCCTAAAAGTCCTTTGTGTCCTGCAGTCCATCCCCCCAACTCAACCTGTGTGGCAACCTCTGATCTTTTCATGGTCTTCGTAATTGCCTTTTGCAGAGAGTCATTGCAGTTGGAATCACAAGTATGTGGCTTTTTCAGATTGGCATTTTTTACTTAGTAATATGTGCTTACATTTCCTTCTTGTCTTTAATGTCTTGATAGCTTATCTCTTTAGCACTGAATAATGTTCCTAGTCTAGGTGTACTACACTGTATTTATCCATTCACCTACTGAAGGACGTCATGGTTGCTTCCAGGTTTTGGCAATTATGAATAAGCTGCTAAAACATCAGTGTGTGGGTTTCTGATTGGACACAAGTTTTCAGCATCTTGGGGTAGATACCAAGGAGTGTGATGGCTGGGTCATATGGTACAAATATGTTTAGTTTTGTAAGAAAATGCCAAACCAGTCTTTTCGTTTTTTAACATAACATAAGGGGTTGGTTTTTATTTTGTACAGAGGTATACGAATGACTGGAGGGTGGGAGGAAAGGATGGAGGTGGACCCAGGCAGGGGCTGCACATAGGACTTGACATGACCAAGTGAGTCACAAGATACACCTTTTCCTCAGTGGCCCACCTTATATTTGGGACTGCTAGTGGATTTTCATTAGCTTCCAGATGAAATGGAAAAAGAAACGTTAAGTATTCTTTCAGGATATTTTCTGAGGTTTAAAACAAATTTCATATTTTCCTGTCTCTCCTCTGCTCAGAATCCTGTTTCATTCAGTGCATTCATTGCAAAAGTCAAAAGTCTAAACAATAGGGAGCAAAAGTCTATGTGATCTGCCTCTCCATTCTCTCTGATGTTATCATCTGCTCCTGGTTTACTCTTGCTGTTCCTTAAACAAAGTGGATTCCTTTAATAGACCTTAAGGCTTTTTGCACCATCTTTTCTCTCTGTGATATTCTTCCCACAGATACCTGCATCAATCACTCCTTTAGCTCCATCCAAGCTCTGGTAAACTGTTGCCTTCTCAATGAGGCACAGCCAGATACCACCCTGCCTAAAATGTCATGTTGTGTCCCACATACTGCAGCCCTGGAAAGAAATGGGTAACAGTTCTGGGGCCTTTTCTCTAGACACAGGGATGCCTGGGGATTCAGATTTCTCTATGTTTAATCTTTCTTGCAATAAGAACTTAAGCTATGTATAGGAGTATAGTAGCTACACTTGAAGAAAATCCTGCTGACACTTCGAGGTAGTAGAACAAATACCCACATGCACCTCATTATTGGGACTATTGCCTGGGAGGGAGCTGTGATGGAGAGTGAATGGAAGCTCATCACATGCTCTTGAAAGGGCTATTCAGCTAGCAAAGTCTAAGCCTCAAAAGTGGTCCTGCCCACCCACTACTATCTGCCATTGCCACACATGTCACAGATGTTCATTGATATGTGGACAAAAGTCATCAGACCTCTGCTCTGCTCCTGTGTCCTGTTTTAAAGCTCAGTAGTGCACTTCATGCAGAGAGTAGCCTCTGACACCTCATGAGTGTGACAATAGTAAGGCCACACTACTGCAAGTACAGCAGAGTAGACGCTTTATTCCTAACTTCCTTTACCTTGACCTAAGTTTTCTTTTTCCATGGCACTAAACACCTTTAGACATTCTATGTAATTTAGTTACTTATTGTTTATTAGTGGTCTACTTTCCCTTACTAGAAGATAAGCCTCCCTCCCCATTTTTTCTTACTAATATGTCCCAAGTATCTAAAACAGTGTCTGGCACACACTAGATGCTCAATAAATATTTTCTAAATGAGTGAGTAAACAGATGTTCATTTAGTGTTTTTTCAGTGCCAGGAATAGGGCATGGTAAAGAGAAGTAACAAAATTTCTGTCTTCTGGTTTCTTAGAGCCTAGAATATGAATAGGGTCATTAGTGAGATTGGCTCTTTACCAAGATTCTTCAGGAGGATTCCCAAGTCTTATCATGAAAAAGAGCCCTGGAGAAATATTTTTCAAAGGTGGAGGTTTGGGGGGGTAGGTCTTAACAATTACAATGTAAAAGAAAGCTTGAGTTTAGTCAATTGTATTGACATGTATGAAGGAAGACCAAGTAATTAGAGGTGATATTGTATGTTGGCATTTCTCAGTAAGGAGAATCCCCCAAATATAAATTGCATACACAATTTTGTATTTTTCATTTTGATCCAAAAGGATGGTAATATGAAGAGTAGGAGTCTATAGTGCTCAAAAGAGCCTTAAACAAAATTAAGCAGGATTACTCTCTAAGATCACAATAGTAAAACAATAAAAGAGTTTTAATTTTGTTTACAAGCCATTATTATCTATTGTTGGTAACACTGTAGTTTTAGAAATTATCATCATTTAGTTCAGTGTAGTAGTGTAATATCTAGTTAGCTTGCAGATACTAATTAAGACAATCTTGTTCCTTCTAATACATGGCTAGCTACATAAAATAGAAAATATTTTTAGCCATGTGCATGGGCTTTTGTGTAATTTTATCACACCACAGGCACATGAAACTCATAAAGGATCTCTTACATTTTGAAATATCTTCACACTTCATGCTTTGCTCATGCTGTTTGTTTTTCCTGGAATTGTCCTTTTTTTGGTCAAGTCTTGCAATCTCCTCCTCATCCTCCAAAACCCAGCCAGAGTCACATTTTCTTTCTGGCTTTTCTTGTCACAGTCTTCCTGCCACATGTTCTCTCCCTTAAGATGAATTGATTAATTGTTGTCTTCCTTTGTGTTCCCAAAGCATTTATCGTAGGGTGGGGTGTTACTTATTTACCTCTGACTTCAAGGGCATCTGTATCACCTTTGTTTCTCTGATGACTGACTGGTACAGTCCTTGTCTCATAACTGTTCAATATGTAAGTATTCCATTTGAAGTATTAGATTATGTTTACCTTGGTCATCCATTCATCCAGCAAAATATTTACTGAGAGCTTTTTATGTGCAAGGTGCTGTCACATGTTGTAAAGATACTGAAAAAAAAATCAGATGACCAATTTCCTAAAAACTTAAAATATAGTATAATAAGTAAAAAGAAGTCATGTATAAAAGTGACTATAATAGTTTTAAGTATTATTTCCAAAAACAGGTGTGTGAGCATGTGAGTGGGATTACTTTATGCTAGGGTTTGAGAATGTCATTTTATTGACTAGGGAAATGGTTTTGCCTTCTTAAATAGCTTAAAAGCTTTAATTCAAAACTATGATGCTTTTAACATCTCACAAATTAGGTTAAATTCTACCCTAGTTCTAAAAATGTCTTTCTTCCTCACTTGAACTTGTGGCCTATTGGATGAAAACATAGCTCAAGGCTATGCTGCTACTTGCCCTACAGCCCACCTTTAAAGTAGAGAAAGTTTCATCTGGTAGCTTTAGGTACGAACCTAATGCATTCCCTAGATCTTAGAAAACATGTTAAGTGATAAATCCTTTGCGTGTTGCTACAAGTTATTTCCAGTTGCTGTTAGAAATAGGCTGTAGAAAGCTTTTGACAGAAGTTAACAATAGTCATTGAAGTGAAAGATCCAAACCACATTTAACTGATAATTTTTAAGAATTTTGGTCAGCCTAGTTTGAATGATCAGCATTAATTGTATTGAAGCCAATAAAATTTTAAGAATTTGGTAAATTACATTTTTCCACATGAAGGCATAAGACATTAAGAGTTTTAAGTGACTACAGATGTTAACTGATGTTTACCAGCAGCTTTTCTCTTTTCATTTAGACTTGGATTATCACTTGCTTTTATCTTCAGCTGCTTCTCTTTAATCCTCTCGTCAGAACTACAGGGATCTGCATGAACCGTATCACTGATGATGTGAAAGACGTTACAAAACTGGTAAGTAAAGGATTCTCTAGATAACTGTGATTTTTTTTAATGCTTTTTCAAAATGACTTCATTTCTTCTTGCTCCAAATCAGTGTTTTTCTAAGACAAGGAAAGAAATCATTGAGTTAACTAAAGAGTTTACAAAAAGGGAAGTAGGAAGATACTCAAGGTCACAGAGAATCTGTTAGTAAAATTGGCCCATGTCATGTTACTGCATTGACTTCATTTCTTTGCTGGTCTTTGCATCTCAGTCACAGGCAGTGAAGGACACTAGAGAGTTCCCTGTGTGCTGATGTGCCTGCACTAGCTTGTTCCCCATTAGCCCTTTACCACTCTGCAGCATCTTATTCTCCCTCCAGGAGCCTTCCTACCTTTCTCTAATGAGCAAAGGAGCCCTGAGATGGCCGTTTTCCCCTTTCCTGCAGCTGGAAGATCCTATCACATGTGGGGGCATGTTTGCTCCCTCTCTGAACATAGTTGGAAGAATGATTTGTTGCTCAGATGTTGACCAGACACATCTCCCACATTTGTCACATTGGAACTATTCCCTCAGCAAAAGCCATTTCTCACTGGTGCCCCCAGGCATTGTGGTTTCATGCCATGCTTCTCTTCAAATGCAGGCCACAGGCCCAGAAAGCATAATGGCACATCTGGAATGCACTGTTCCTAACTGTGATCTTGGGGAGGTTTTATGTGTTCATGTGAGTTACAGAGTATGGTTTCAGGATGAACAAATAGCCAAGGGCACTTAGTTATTTGAATGTTGTTTAGAGAACCAAGGTGATGTGAGGCTAAGAAAGAAATCAGGGTTTTTGTAACATGTAGAAAAGAAAGAAAAGTAATATTTGAGTTACTTATATTTTGTATTCTTGATATGCATTTCCTGGTTTATATGCTTTATTTTTGGTTCATTGCTGAACTTCAAATGGAAATTTAATGCTGTGGTCCAAGTCCTTGCTAGCTTAGCTTCAGTGTGGAATTAGGAACCCTCCCCACCACACACACAGTTTATGCAGATTTTTTAGAAGGACATCCAGAGAGTATGGGTTTAGAAGTGTTCTTTAGGCCCTGGCAGGTAGCACAGTGGATAAGGCACCAGTCTGCGAACCCAAACGTCGCAGGTTCAATTCCCCAGCCAGGGCACATAACGAGGTTGCAAACCAGGTCTCCAGTCAGGTCTATGGCTGGAGGCAGGTGAAAATCAACCATACATTGATGTTTCTCTCCCTCTCTGCCTCTCTCCCTTCCCCTCTTTCTAAAAGTAATGAAATAAAATTTTTTTAAAAAAAGAAGTGTTCTTTGATGCAACTAAAGATGTAGTAACATGTTTTATTTGAGGGCCAGTGACCCAAGCAGTGCAATATTTGCCTACTAAATGCTACTGTATGCCCAGCTAGGTATTGAATATAGTAATGGGGGTAAGAGGGAAGGATTTAAAAGGAAAAACAGAACAAAATGTAGATCATGGTCCTTTTCCTCAAGTTGCTTGTTTGTGACCCAAGAAATTATATTAAAAAATATGTTTGTATTCTAAATTTCATACTGATAGAAAATACTCATTAAATGTTTGTTTGATGAATGAAATAAGGATGTTCCCCACTATGGTGAGAATTGTAATCACCTGTGGTGTTTATCAAACTTACAGATGTTAAGACCCTACTGATTCAATAGGTCTACATTTTTGAGACATCTACACTTTTGATGCATTTCTGGAAGGAAGTTTAAGAACTGCTCTAGTGGCCTATTCTATCAGACTGTAGAGACCAAAGAGTCTTAACTTTGATTTATTCTCAATTTTTATTATAACTAGTATTATTTATGTTCTATAGATTTATATGGGTATCAGATTAATATGAGTCTCCAGTATATGCCTAAATTGGCCACAAGTTGGTAATTAGAGCTTTCAAGCGGATACTGGTATAGCTGTGGAGCTGAGAATAAGCTGGAATGATCTACAATGGTTCTGGGAAGGAAATTTCAAATATGTGGGCAATAAATCATAGTTGGAAGATGATGGTATATCTGCCCACAGGCTGGGCATATCCAAAAGTAACATGGTATTTGAGAAAGATTAGTTTTTGGTAAGTGAGGAGGACTACTTAGTGAGCACCACTTCCTGTGAAATGTCAAACCAGGATTTTCCAGTGGCATACATAGGTATTATAAGCATTTTCAGAGATTCTTGTTTTTAACCACCTGCTTATTTTCAACCTGTTACCTATCCATTGATACAATGGAAAGTGGTAAGAAGCACTAAAGGGAAAAGTGCCCAGAAAGGGATGCTTATTAATATTGACTCCAAAATATATTTCCTTGCCTCAAAGAAAAGTATGAAATCATTAAATTGAAAAGAGGTTTTATCTCCCTTCTATCAACTAATT
Source organism: Noctilio leporinus (assembly GCA_004026585.1). NCBI lineage: Eukaryota > Metazoa > Chordata > Mammalia > Chiroptera > Noctilionidae > Noctilio > Noctilio leporinus. The sequence goes on from PVIW01003770.1 coordinate 83,032, forward strand.
TGGGAGATATTTTTTGTTTCAAGAGTTGATGTAGTAAAATTAGCATGTTTACTTCAGATTATTGAAAAAAGTCAAGGTAATAAAAAATAGAACTCAGAAGATCACTTCTAATTGAATAAAGTCCTATATAATGCATAGCCTATATTTCATAGAGTAGGAAACAAAAAGTAATAGCTTCTGATCTCCAAATAGGCAAGCCGTGTCTGTCGATATACAGTGTTATTACTAACACTGCGGAAACAACACGTAAATAGGTGCCATTTAAAAATTTTCATGGTATAACAAGGAACCCAACTTTTGTGCATATATTGGTTAAAAGAATGGATCTTGGAATCATGTTGACCTGAGTTTTAAATTCAAGTTCTTTGATTTTGGATAAGCAACTACCTTTCTAAATTTTAGTTCCTAGTTCCCAGCTTTTTTGAGTTAGATTAAATAAGAGAATGCATATATAATTTTTAAGCTGTTATTATCACATAATCTCTTTGTGCCTTGGTTTCCTCATCAGTATAATTAATTAACAGTACTTTTCCCCACAGAGGGGTTGCAAGAATGAAATAAGTTGATAGAAAGAGCTCTAAGGTGGTAGAGGACTAAGTGGTAGCCACACTAACCTCCTCCCAGGACCAATCTGGAATTACAACTAAGTTGTGAAGAAATAACCTGTAATAACCACTGAACAATAGCTGGAGAGAAGCCTTATAACCACAGACAGACAGAAGAAATCACTTCACCAAAACATGACTGGTAGGAATTGTGGAGGAGACAGATGCAAGAAGGCTGGCTGGACTCCCATGGGCAGCAGCTAGGGGCATCCCCCTGAGAGGTGTGTGGTCTAAACCCCAAGCTGGGCTCCCTAGCTTACATCATTAGAGCTGGAAAGGAACCCATATAACATCCATCTGTGAAAAGCAGCAGGGTTCCTGTCTGCCAGGGAGAGATGGCTAGAGAACACAGAGAGCCTCTTAAAGGGCCAACACATAAAATTTAATTTGCAGCCACTTACCCTGGGCTCCAGCAAAGGAGGATACAGAGCAGACTAGAGACACTTAAGGAGAGTTTGGAGACAGTGGCTTTGGGGAAAGAAATGAGAGAGCAGCTGATAGGATCCCCATGCTGACTCATCCCTCACACTACAGGAGCCACCTTGCTCAGCCAGTGCAGTTCCCTCCAAGTGGCATCAGCCTGAGGGGAAGCAATACCCAACCTGTAGAAATTACCCTGCCCCACTCTGTGGTTGCAAAGCCTGACTGCTGATTACAGATTGACTGGATTAACAACTGAAGGAGAGTCAGTATCACCAGTAGTCTCAAACAGGCTACCTAGGGCAAGACTAGGACACCATCTGCAGCATTAGGGGCTGGTCCAGAAAGAGAAGAAAGTGGTAAACACTAGATACTACTGAATCAAACTCCACCAAGGTCTTCTTTATGATTTGCATTATTTTCTTTCCTGCATAGCTTCTTAACATTTATTTCATATATTTCATGTTTGTGCACTAGTTTTTATATTATAGTTTATTTCAATCTCATTTTGTACTCCTCCCTTCCCTTACCCCATTTTACCTTCTTATTTCCTCTTCTTATTAAATTCTGTTTTCTTTCTTGCTATTACTTGTTTCCATTTCATAATCTTACTATTTCCCTCCACTCCAGCCTTTCAAAACAACTTTTCTTGTCATCAGCCATCTCACATTCCTTTCATATTCTTAAAATACCCTTATCCCCTCTCCAGTTTTATTAGTCTTTGCTTATTGGTTGTGGATATGGTGGTGGTGGTTGCATTTCATCAGTTTTATTTCTAGAGCTTCACTGTTTTTGTGTTTCAGATCTCACATTTTACTTTTACCTTTCCTACTCCATTTTGCCTTCCTCCAGCCCTTTCTTTTCTTGTTGTAGTTGTTTTGAATTTGAATTTTCCCTGTCTTAGCCTGGCTTTCATTTCTCACTCATAGTATCATCTCAATATACTTCCCTTTGCTCTGACACCTCTTAAGCTTTTCTTTTTCATTCTTTTTCCCATCCCACATATATTAATCTTTACTCATTGGTTGTTGATACTATTGGGGTAGATGTTCTCCAATTTGGTTCCTGTTTTTTCTTTTTTTTTTGTTCTCATATATATATATGTGTGTGTGTGTGTGTGTGTGTGTGTACATACATACATTGGAAAGGAGGAAGTAAAACTGTCATTATTTGCAGATGATTTGATAATGTGCATGGAAAACTCTACAAGCTATACAAAAAAAACTACTCGACCTAGTAAATGAATTTGGCAAAATAGCAGGATACAAAATTAATATTCAGAAATCAAAATATTTTTGTACACCAACAATGAAATATCAGAAACAGAAACTAGGGAAAAAACCCATTTACTATAACAACAAGAAAAATAAAGTACCTAAGAATAAACTTAACCCAGGATGTAAAAGACCTGTACTCAGAAAACTATAGAACACTGAAGAAAGAAATTAAGGAACATACAAATAAATAGAAGAATGTACTACATTCATGGATAGGAAGATTTAACATCATTAAAATGTCCATACTGCCCTGGCTGGTAGCACAGTGGATAAGGTGCCAGCCTGCAAACCCAAAGGTTGCTGGTTTGGTTTCCCAGCCAGGGCACATACCAGGTTGCAAGCCAGGTCTCCAGCCAGGTCTGAATCTGGAGGCAGGTGAAAGGCAACCATGCATTGATGTCTCTCTTCCTTCCTCTCTTTATGGAAATAATAAATAAAATCTTTTAAAAAATGTCCATACTCCCCAAAGCAACCTATAGACTCAGTACAATCCCATTTATTCATCCTAGTTTAACAATAAGAATACAAGATTTTTTTTCAAACAAGAAGTAATCCACCATTATAAGTAATATGGTCTAAGCAGTCCTGGGACCTCTACGCAAATAATTATCACCTGGTATGCTAGTTGGAAACATTAAAGTTTCTCCATTTCTCCACCCCATATCCATGAGTGGAGATTCAGTATTTTGAGGTGGGGCCCTGACAGCTATACTTTTAATAAGTACCCTAAGATAAGAGATGGTTCACAAATGATATCCCATAAACTCTGGTTTAAAGCAGCTGCTTTCAGACATTTTTCATGTTTGATTTTTTTTTCTTACTTCACAACACAGATACGTAAATAAAAGTAGAGCAGCTGGTTGGGCCCTAGGAGCCCATTTGAGAACCACTATAGTAGCAGATACAGCACTGAAAATAGGACCAGAAGCTCATCTTCAATTCTCCTGAGTCTGTTTCCTTAATTATAAAATAGTTTGTCTATAATGCTTCTAAATTCCTTTTCAGCTCTGATATCCTATCATCCCATAAAGACCAATACTATCACCACTAATAGCTAATTATTTAGCAGGCACTTACTATGTTCCTAGTCCTTTCCTATTATCTTATATATTTACTTATTTATTTTTTATTGCTATTCTGTTACAGTTTTTTGATCATGCCCTTAGTTCTCATTTTAAAAGGTAGAAATTGAATTCCGGTTGAATTTCCTGTTGCTCTCCACCGCCCTACCAACACTTCTGCTCCCATAGTCAATCCCCACCCTGCTGTCTACGTCCATGGGTAATTTATGCTTGTTCTTTGATTAGACCCTTCCCCTCCTTTCTCCCCTGACATCATTATCAGTCTGTTCCTTGTTCCCATGCATCTGGTTCTATTTTGCTCATGTATTTGTTTTGTTGATTAGTTTTCTGTATTAGGTGAGATCATATGGTATTTGTCTTTTGCTGCCTAGCTTATTTCACTAAGCACAATATTCTCCAGTTCCACCTGCGCTATTAAGGAAGATAGGAGTTCCTTCTTTTTTTCTGCTGAGTAATATTTCACTGTGTAAATGTACCACAGTTGTTTTGATCCATTCATCCACTGATGGGCACTTTAGGCTTTTTCCAGCACTTGGCTATTGTAAATAATGCTGCTGTGAACATAGAGGTGCGTAGGTTCTTTTGAATTGGTGTTTTAGGATTTTTAGGGTATAATCCCATCAGTGGAATTGCTGGATCAAAAGGCAATTCCATTTTTAGTTTTTTGAGGAAATCCCATACTATCTTCCATAGTGGCTCTACCAGTCTGCATTCCCATCAACAGTGCACCAGAGTTCCCTTTTCCCCACATCCTTGCCAGCACTTGTTGTTTGTTGATTTTTTAATGATGGCCAGTGTGACAGATATGAGGTGGTATCTCATTGTGGTTTTAATTCACATCTCTCTGATGGCTAGTGATGTTGAGCATTCTTTCATATGTCTATGGGCCATCTATATGTCCTCCTAGGAAAAGTGTCTTTGCACATTTTTTTTATTATTATTTATTTATTATTTTTCAGAGAGAAGGGAAGGGAGAGAGGAAGAGAGGAAGAAAGGGAGAGAAACATCAATGTATGGTTGCCTTTCACCTGTGTCCAGCTACAGACCTGGCTGAAGACTAGGCTTGCAACCTAGTTATGTTTCTGCCTTGGCTGGGAATCAAACCAGCGACCCTTGGGTTTGCAGCCTAGTGCCTTATCCATTGTGCCACCAGCCAGGGCTTTTTTTTTTTTTTTTTAATTTTATACTTTACACATTTTTAAATTGGGTTGTCTGTCTCCCTGGTGTTGAGTCATATGAGTTCTCTATACATTCTGAAGATCAAACCCTTGTCCAAGGTATCATTGACAGATATGGTTGGATCCCATTTCCTTTTGCTGATGTTTTCTTGAACCAAGCAGAAGGTTTCATGTTTGAAAGTAATCTTGTTCCCATCCTTATATTAAAATTCATTAATTTTACTTATTCAGACAGAAACATGAGTCACTTTTGCACTTTAAGCCTATAGAAAATCACCCCCTCTCTTTAAAGAATAGTGAGGCAAAGCATCTTGACCTCAAGCGCATGGGACTATTGGAATTCCAGTTCTGCTATAACCTAGCTGTGTGGTCTTGGATAAATTAATCTCTGAATTTTTCTGGAATTCAATTTCTACCTTTTAAAATGAGAACTAAGGGCATGATCAATAGCTCTTAATCTCAGGTTCATAAACCTCAAACCTTTGCAAGATGGAACTCCTAATTATACCTCTGTGTGCCTTATGTGAATTTCTGAGAAGAGGTTGTCTAGCTTTCATGCGCCTCCCGGAGAAGTTTCTAACCCCTCAAAAAGATAAGCACTACTACATTAGGTAACTTTAGAAGCCCTTTTTGGCTCTGAAATTCTTTTACTCCGTATGGTACTTCCTCAGCTAGAATCTTTTGGAGTAATCCAGGAATGCCTTAACCAAAGGAGGCTGTACAAAATGGAAGAAACTTACTTTGCAGGTAGAATCTTGGTAAGTTTTATTTACCAGTAAAAGATGGGTTGACAGTACATTTTTGCCATGTACCCACAGCAATTTCTTCAACCAAAATCATTCCTTTGCAGTCTCTGCCAGCCCCACCTTTGCATTAGGTGGCAACTTGTGCTCTGCCCACAAACCTTATGTTTGTTTGCTTGGGGTGGTTCTCATGTCACAGAAGCATATGACTTAAACTGTACTGTCAATTAAAAAAAAAAAAAAATCCTCCTGAACGCTTTGTTCTATCCCTACAGTCCCCATGGTTTTCATTTGAAATCCTTCTGGCATATTTACTCAGTATAATGGTTCATCTATTTACAGAACATTTTGCTTTATTTCTAAAAAAAAGTAGCAAGACTTCTTTTAAATGGCAAACTCGGACCTACCTAAGGAAAGAGTCAAGTATCTGTGAAAAGGATGAATCAAACATTAGACACTTGTATGTAGAGGACAGTAAGGGCTGCAACTTTTAGTGGTTGTGTTCATGGAGGGAGGAATCCAAATGCTGAACTTATTCAAATCAGTTTCCATTTTACTTCTTCCTTCTGTTGCCTTCATTTGTGAAGATGGTTTTCCTTCCTTTGTGGGAATTTAATTAAATGTGACTTTGCTGATTTTTTAAAACCTTTTTATCTTTAAATATCTATTGAGTGGTTACTTGTCATTCTCAAAATATTTTGAGCCAGGTGGTTATCCCAGCCATGCTGAAGGACTAAGTGTTTAAATGCATTTGCTTCTCAGTCTTTATAAATCCACTAGTTAAGATTCCATTATGATTTCCTTTAACACATGTGGACATTGAACCTAAAGCAATGTTACTTGCCCAAGATGTGTGAGTTAGCATGTTGGAGAGCCTGGGCCCAATCTGAGCCACCAGGAGTCACAGCACCAGAATCTGTGCTGTGACTCCTACAGCACACCAACTGCTTCAAAGGAACATCTTCCAGGTTCCAGGCCAAGGGCTCACTCTGCTCTGACAAACTTTTCGCAATGACCAATGTCCATGAGCGAAGCTGAATTAAGCATAGTGTCACCTGTGCTTTCCAAATGCTATTCCACATACCATAATGCTTAGAAAGAAATATGGTAGTTGTGAACTGAAAATAAAAATCTACAACTTGACTTATACTAAATGCTCTCCCAAATGTCATCGGAAATGAACTGATGCAAGCCAAGAAGTAATGAAAGGGAGAGATAGGTCAGGTAGGATTTATATCCTACCTTCCCCAGGAATTCCTTCTCCTCTGATGGTGAGATGCCACTTAAGCCGTCTGAGCCCCATGTCTGTCTACCTCTGTAAAATAAGCTTAATGATAGATGTCTCCTGGGGTTGTGGTAGAGACTGTACAGGAAAAGTTTTTATTAATTGTAAAGCATTTTTCAAAATTACTGTTACTTTTCAGTCCTATCAGAAATTAAACATCAGTGAATTAGTTACTTTATTATTATACGCCCTCCAAGTGGTAAGGTGTGGAGATTTCAATATGTTGGTCAGATAACATTTTATATGGTTTCTTTGACTTCTTTGAATCCTTTTTTAATATCTAAATTGGTAATAAAATGGAATTGACCGGAATATCCCTATATTTCCTCTGCTCTTTAGGTATATATACTTAGATACTGCATTTTCTGAATACCAATTTGATAATTCTGTATTTTTGATTATGTAAGTTACATATAAAAGAAGAGCTAGATCGTTCAGAGTAACTGCCACCTCTTGCCATATTTCTCCATCTGGAATGGCTTTAACTTACATTGTTGATTCATAATGAAGAAATGCTGATGCTCAATCTGATTACAGCTTTTATACCTGCAAACATATCACCTATGTCTTTCCCACCAGCATTTACATAATGTGACTAAGTCATTTTCTTTCCAAAGATGGGGGTGAAGATCCAAAAGACCAAAGAAATTTTGGAAGCATGGTGGTGGGAGAGGAAGAAAATTAAGTGTAAAAAGCAAGAGTGTAACTCCTAAATTAAAAATGCCACCTTCTGTGGCAGCTCAGACATATTTTATATAAGTAACAAGACATCTGCTATTTTATTAATTCAATAGGGAGCCTCATGAGTAGAAAACGTTCAGAACAGATGTGCAGAAAGTAGATGAAAATGTGTAGTGGAGCTAAGAGGCAAGGGAGGCTTTGCTGTCAGTAGCCTGTTTTAGTGCAGACTTCATACGCATGAGCTGTGTGACCTTAGTCAAGTTCCATCACCTCTCTGAGCCTCCAGTTGTTCATTTGTGAAATATAGACAATATGTCACAGGAATCTGAGGATTGGATGTGCTCATACAACACAAGCCCTTAACAAGCATAGTGCCTGACATGTAGTAAGTATTTGATCTTAGGCTTGAGGCTGAGGTGGATGTGTGAGCTGGTACTATGGGAAATAGGATGGTGGTGAGCACAATGGAATCAGCTACTACCTTGGCTCCCCTTCCACTACATATTTTCAATCTGCAGTTGGAAATCCATGAATTTTCAACCAAATGGAGGCTGATTCCCCTAACCCCAAGTTGTTCAGGGGTCAACTATACTTAAGCCTTTGCCTGGATTCTTTTCTTCCCAAATTGTTCTCAAGAGTCTAGAAGCTCTTGGTAAGGCCAAGAAGCCTGGATTATGTTATGGGAGACTTGTCAGAGCTAACCTAGTGCAGTAAACATGTACAAGAGCCCACCTTCCTGTGGGAAACGGTAAAGTTTTTTGAGATAGGATGAGGGGAAGATAAGTCTGCAAAAGCAAGGGAGACCCATTGAAGATGTAATAGTGCAAAACCAATTTTTTGCATTGTATGTTGTTTTAAGACCCAATGGGCTGTCTCAATTGTTGACTATATTATTCAGGTGGGAATTTTTAACAGTGCTAGAATAGTGGATGGCAGAACTGGTGCTTTATGCAGGAAAGGACTTGAGAGAACCTAGAACGCTGTGTGCTTGGAAGTCAGTTGCCAATAGAGCTCTCAAAATGGATTGATGTGTTTGACTCATTCCCTTATCTCAAGACCATTTGATGACATGGGTACCTTTATCTCCATTGTACAGATGAGAGATGCCAAAGTAAAGAGTTTAGATCTATTTCAAATTCCCTGGTTCCAAATCAGCTGCTTGTTCAATTTATGCTATAGTGGCTGATGAAAATGTATTAGATGTATTTTTAAATCCTTTAAAAAAAACTAGGTAAATATTTGAGGCACCTCGAATGTTCAGCCCTAGATAAGTGGATTGTTATATCACAGAATTGAATTTTTCTAAACTTTTTTATGTTATAAAGCATCTTCATCCCATAAGTTGCATTCTTTTGAAGTTTTTCTAAGAATGAAGAACAGTAGTTCTCAAACTTGAGCACTCTTCAGAATGATATGGGGAGTTATTGAGTAAGAATCTTCAGGTTGGTATGACCAAGATTTGCATTTCATAGGCTCTCTGGTAATGTTGATGTATTACTTTGAGCACCACTGACTAGAAAAATATATTGTATTCCTGATCATATGGAGGACCAAGTGGGAAAATAGTCTTGGAAGGGAATTCCAAGACCATAGATGGAAATTGCAATTCAGATCATGTTTCCAAAATTCCCATAACTGAATTTGGAGTCCCAAAAGGTTTGTATTATCACTTTATTTTTGGAGATTGCCTTTGCTTGCAAAGGGAAATCAAGAATGAAAAATCATTTTATATGTAAATATAGAAATATTAATTGATATGTATGACTTGTTTTACAGTTTTCTTTTCCTTTTATTTTTTGGTCTCTGTAGGTGGCAAATCTTCCAAAAGACTATAAAATAACCCTCAAGTATGTCCCCGGGATGGACATCTTGGTACGTAAACTGTACATTTCTGAGTTTCATTTTCGTAGCTGATAAAAGGGATGGGATTATCTTACTGAAATAGGAAATTATCTGGCATTTAGAAGTTTGCTAATTGTCTCCTAAACTTGTACTCCCAAAGTGAATAAGATCATCTGCCTGGGAGCTAAGCACAAATTTCTCTTTTTCCTTTAGTCTTTCCCCAGAAAGGCTTGAGGGTAAAATTACATAAAGTCTTCTTATACTTAAAAAGGTCTGAGGAGAGAGGAAGAACTGGATGAAAGAAAGTGAACGGATCAGTGCCGAAACATATATACAGCACACATAGACATGGACAACAGTATGGCTCTTGCCAGGGGGAGGGTGAAGTGGACAGGTGGAGGTGGGCAAAGAGGGCTGAAAATGGGCATGGAGAGACTTTGCTTGGGGTGATGGGCACATGATGCAGTGTGCAGATGATATTTTGTTGAGTTGTACACTTGAAACCTGTATGGTGTTGCAAACCAATGTCACCCCAATCAATGCAATTTAAAAATAATAAGCCAAGAAAAGGTCCTTTGTAAGCCTCTTTCCTATTTAATTTGAGAACACACAGTATTTCATCTCAGTTCATTAGCAATGTGATAGATTCTTAGAACCTTACCATAATAATGTGAGGTAATGATGATAAATAACTCCTTTGTTACTGCAACCAAGAAATTTTAATTATTTTTCATTATATAGTATCAGCATTCATACAAGAAGAGATGTTTCAAGTGTAGGAAATGCAATGCCCAGGCACCCAGCACAGAGTGTGTCACTCCGCACCAAGTGCAGTGTTTGCTTCAAATATATTTTTAAAGAATGGAACATAAATATAACGAAATTTCCTGTATTCCTCTTTTCTATGTCCATTAGTTTCCTCTTTGTTTCTTAGGGACAGTTTGTCTCTTAGGTACAAGCATTCTGAGCTGGAATATTTTATGCCAAGCATGTTTTTAGGACTGGGTGTGAGTACAGCCTCCCCTGGAGTTGTGCGGAGCAGCTCAGGGCATGGTAGTCGTCATGCTCCGAGAGTTTTCCTGCAAACTGTTGCATGCCTAAGGTATTAGTCTTGCATAGTTTCATGTTTTTTGTTAATACCCTTCTACTGAGTGTACCACCTTGCAACTTGCTGATAGTGCAGCATGCTTTTGGGATAGGACTAGTGTTGTTTCATGGTGATTCATTTTAACTACTGTATTGTGTTGAGTTCATTTAAAATTACGTGAGTTCCTCTACTCTGCAAGTGGGTACTTGTCCTCAATTTACCAGGTATTTATTCCACAACCACCTTGGGCAAGTTGTCTTAGGCGTTTGAGTAATTTCTATGGATGAGCCCATCGAAATTATTACCAATAATGATTATTGGTAATAAAATTATTACCAATAATTTTAAACACATCACTAAGTGCTTGTGCTTGAGAAGTGTCTCAGAGATTGCATGCAAGGTTATTATTTCAAGTGAACACCAAAGCCGTATTTCTTTTCACTAGTAAAGTGAGCCTCTTAGCATGAACTGTCTAAAGTTCCTTAGAACTCCTTTGAACACGTATCTTCATGTTGAACCAGTTATCCTCAAGTCTGGGTCAGTGTCTGGTCTGTTGAATTAGGGGCAGTTCTCTGGAGATAGGAATGTAAAACCAGAGCACCCGGAAAGTTAATTAATCTAATTGTTCGGTCGCTTAGGTGGCATTCTTTTTGGAAAAAGCTATGGAAGCACACTTTACTGGACACTTTAGGGAACAAGTATGTGTCAAGTTAGCCTCTTTATGTCCAAAACCTTTAATAATAATAATTGCAGAGAAATTATCTGGCATTTTTCAAAATGATTTCACATATTTGTCTGTTCGGATTAGAAAAACCCTGTGAAGCAAGCAGGATAGCTGAAATGACTCCTATTTTACAAATGACACACTGCAGTTTACAACCCAGAAGTATTTTGCCAAAGGTTATACACCTGGAGAGGGACCATCTTAAAAAGAAACCTCAGGTCATGTGACCGAACCCCAGGTTACAGAATGTGGTTATCTAAATCATTGCACTAGTGAGGGAGAGTGTTCTAAGTGTAGCATCTAAGAACCAAAGAACAAACATGTTGGGTTCTTGTCTCTGGAAATAAAACTTAGATCAGGGGTGCCAGTAATAAAAGTAAGGTTTATTGCAGCTCTGCAGATGGCAGGAACTCTAGGGTTCAGAACCAGAGAATCTCGACTGCGTGTGAGAGTGCTCAGGGTGTTATTGGGGTGAGAGAGCAGGGGTAGGCGCTTCCATTTTGGCACAAGTTTCAATGGCAATGGGGTGCTGACGAATGGTCGTCCTTATCTTCTCCCTGCAGGTGCACCCTGGTCTTGTTTGTCAGAGTTCAGGTCAATGTGAAGGGAGGCAGAATGTTCCTTGCGTCTTGGCATATTCCATTAAAGTCACATTCCCAGTATGCCTGTGGTCTTGTTTTTTTTCCTTTAACACTATGACTAATTTCAATAAGAGATAGTTGTTTATCTTATGTTTCTTAACAAAATTCCTGTTTCTTCTAAGTTGGCAACAACCTATTTTTTTCTTTTCGTTCACATTCTGCCCTAAGAGATTTCATAATCACAAATCTTTATGGGGTTAAGGGGCAGTGGTGCTTGGAAGGGTTGGAAGTCTCAGCCTTAGTGAGTGGAAATCTCTTTTTTTTCCCTTTAGAGTCTAGTGGATTGGTTGGAACTAGGAAGTTGTTGCCAACCATGTACGGTCATGTTTGTCTGGATGGCCATAATCCTGGAGTTACTGAAATTTTTTAGATATTATAGATATTACAGGATACAAGGCCCTATAAAAAGAAGAGTTTAAATGGACAAGAAGTGAGACCATAACCATTTTCCCCAGTTTTGGTTTAGGGAGGCATTTACCAGTCTTATCAGTAATTGGGTTTCTCAGAGGCATGGTTAGGAATTTCATTTATAGAGATTCAATTTTCAATGAATTATTTTTGTAAGTGCGTGCAATGGGTGATGTTAATGATTGCACAAATACCACCTTCTGAGGCTGAGATAATCAAAGGCTATTCTATTATGTAAGATAACTTTTGCTATGAAGTCTAAAGATTCCTGCATTTCCTTTTAAGCTCCTCCTATCTCACTATAGGTAGTTTTTCTAATTGAGTGATTAAGTTGGACAAAATGAATTCATGTTTAATGTAATCTACCTAAGGGATGAAAGAGGTAAATTCCTTTCTGTCCCAGGTGAGGGTGTTGTCAAATACACTTCTTCGAGTTTGAATGTGTATATTGGTATGATGGTAGGGAGTGAATCTTGGAATGATAACCCTAGTGTGCATTGTCCATTAATAAGACAGGCTTGAGCTGCAAAGTAGCTGGCAAACAGAGCTCTTACAGATCTTAGAGAAAAATCCATGTAAGAAAGCTTGGCCTTCAGGGACACTGATGGTGGTGGATGTGTTTCCTATGTAAGGAAAGTAGAGTTGGAGGGGAACCATGATCTAAAGTATAATGGCTGGAGTGTGAGTAAGGTGGCCTGTGTAGAATGAGCAAAATAAGTAAAAGCATTGGGATTAAAGGGATTATGTTTGGAAGAGGAGATATAAAAACAAGTGGTTGAATTTAGAGGGGGTAGTTGTACTAGTAGGAAAGGTGTGGCCATGTAGGGTTCTTCAAGAGTAAAAGATGGGAGGCTACCAAACAATGAGTTATTTGCTGTTCTAGTCTTAGCACAGGCCAAGAGGAGAGATTTCTTTTATTGTGGATGTTTGTGGCACATCCAGCAATTGTTTAGCTGTCTGTTTGCCCCCTCAGGTATTGCCTTTGATGGTCTTACTAGAGAGTTGTCTTCCACAGCTCCCCTTTTCGTCATATTATGACACTATTTTCTCCCTGGGTTTGTAGGAAAGTAAAGATAGGATAAGGAAGTAACAAAAGCATGTCGCTTATCTGTTTTCTGAAGAGAAGCTTTACATCTAGGGGTTCACAGCAGTGTTGGATATTATCTTCTTTTTCAAAAGGGGGGTTTTGCTCTGTAATTGAAACAAGCTTTATTCTAGAAATAGGAATTCAGGAGTTATATTCTCATACCTTAATAGCTGATGGAGAGACTAAAATGACATGGAAAGGTCCTTTCCATTTTTCAGTTCATTGGTTGTTCCTTCTTCTTGCCAGTGTTGAATGAGAACTAGAGTGCCAGGTTGAATAGTGAGGCTGTTACTTTGATGGGGGTAAAGAATATGATTTGTTCACAACTCCTCTGGGGCTTGTTGGAATTTATGATTAATAATATATTTGAGTTGTTGTTGTGTGTCAAAGTTAAATAGTAGGTAAGAAGTTAGGGAAGGATTGCCCATAAGACATTTCAAAGGGGCTGAGATTTAATCTGGTTCTCGGGGTAGTCTCATAAGGGCAACTGGGTAGTAAGGTTAACATTTAGACCTTATTTCCTGGCAAAGTTTAGCAAGTATTCTTTTGAGAGATTGGTTTGCTCCTTCAACTTTTCCAGAGTTTTGGGGTCTCTAAGAGGAATGGAGTCTGTATTTAATATCTAAGTCTGAAGCTAGGGCTTAAGTAACTTGGGCAGTAGAGGAGGGCCCATTGTTACTTGGAAGGGGCTGGAGGGGGGCCAACCCTACGAATTATTTCCTTTAGGAGTAGTTTTCAAACCTTGGAAGCTCTTTCTGTCTGAGTAGGGAAATTCAATCCAGCATGTAATTGTGCCTATAAAGACTAATAAAAAATTGAATCTTTGGCAAAGGGGGCATGTTGGTGAAGTCAGTAGGCCAGTCATCCCACGACCTAGGGTAGGTTTCTCAATGTTGGATAGCAGGTATTCACGGGTTGATGAGTCTTAGGATTATTCCTGAGGTATAACTTGCAGGCCCAGGTGACTTGCTTAATGGTGTTAAGAAGGTTAGTATTTAGGAAAAGGGGTTGTAATAAAGTATAGAAAAGGCTTCTTGCGCATAGTTGGGGCTTTCATGGAAGGCTAATAATTCTCCATAGTTGGTGTTCTGGGATTAGAATCTTACCCTGGTTTGAAGTATACCATCCTGAGGGGTTTATCTAAATGCAGCTCTTGAGTTACTTTTAGATGAGAATCTAAGTAGCAAAGGGAGGTGGATCATTATGGAAAGAGAGGCAGTTGTAACGTGGGAAGAGGTGTAAAGAGTCATTGGGCTTCTATTTTAGCTTCTTAATCAACACAAGAATTTCCTATGGCTATATCGTTCTCATTTCTTTGATGTCCCTTGCAATGAGTAATGGCTGTTTCTTTAAGACTGTTAACTGCCTCTAAGAGACAAATGATGAGATCTCTCTGTCCAATGGTAGAAATTTTAGCTGTTAGTCAGCCTCCTTCCTTCTAGATTGCTGCAAGAGCATGCAGGATGAGAAAAGCCTACTTGGAGTCAATATAAATATTTATCCTCTTTTTTCCCCCTAGCTCCAGGGCTGAAAGTAAAGCAATTAGTTAGCTTTATTGGTGGTAGTGGTTGGGCCTAAATAGTCTCCTCTAAAGAGACAATGGCATATCCTGCTTTCCTAATCCCTAGATCTATAAAACTACTACCATCAGTAAATCAGGTCTGGTCAGGGTTAGATAGGGGAGTATTCCATAGATAGGTCAAGGGAAAACTATCTCATTGATAATATCAATACAGTTATGTTTAAGGGATATAGTTGTCTCTGGTAGAGGAATTAGGATAACTGGGTTCAGGGTATTGTAAGTATTTTTTTTTAAAAAAGATTTTATTTATTATTTTTAGAAAGAGGGGAAGAGAGAGAGGCAGAGAGGGAGACAGACATCAATGTATGGTTGCTTTTCACCTGCCTCCAGCCACAGACCTGACTGAAAATCTGGTTTGCAACCTTGTTATGTGCCCCGGCTGGGGAATCGAACCTGCAACCTTTGGGTTTGCAGGCCGGCGCCTTATCCACTGTGCTACCAGCCAGGTGGCTGGGTATTGTAAGTCTTAATGGTAATTTCAGGGGTGTCCAGCAGGAGGGCCTGATATTGTAAGATCCCGTCATCCCTTTATCTCCTTTTGTTTCCAATAAGGCCTAAACCTGGCATGGCTTAAGGACCTCAGTAGGGTGGTTTAGAGTTAACTTAGAGGCTTCTTTTATTGATAAGGGAGGGCATGGCCACCACCCCAAGGCAGGCTGACCAGCCTATAGCAACTGCATCAAGTTGCTTTGAAAAGTAGGCCCTAACCTTTGTCCTAAAACTACTGGGGCTATTGGACCATAATTAGGAATCCAAATGCGGCAAAATCCAGTTAGGCTGAGAAATTCTCTTAGGCCACTTTGTAGCTGGCCTATTAATATTGGTGATGGCTTCCTTTCACTTGGGATCAACCATTCTCTTTCCTTTGGTTATTTGGAAACCTAAATATTAAATAACAGTTTGTGACATTTGTGCTTTCTGTGGAGAGACACAATATTCAATGCCCTCCTAGGAATCTTAGGGTTTTAAGAGTATTCTTTTGGGTGATTTCATAAGAAGGGCTAGCAATTAGTAAATAATCTATGTACTGCAGAAGTGTGTTGTTAGTGAACTACATTCCTTGAATTCTGTATCTAGGGCCCTCCTGAATATATGTGGGCTGTTATAAACCCCTGGGGTAGTCTGGTTCAGCAAAGTTGATAACTATTTCTCTCATCTCTCCACTTGAACGCAAAAAGAAATTGGCATGAGGGGTGGAGGGGAATACAAAAGAAGGCCTCTTTTACATCCAAAAACAGAAAAGGAGGAGGCCCCTCATAGTACTTTTGTGAAGAGAGTGTAAGGAAGGTCAGAGAGGTAAATCCCTTAAAGAGCTTAGCCTGTTTGGCTAAGAGAATACAGGTCTGCTTCTCTATTCTTTTACCCTCCTAGTTTTTTTCCTCTCTTCTTGCCTCTTCCTCCAGGTGTCTATTATTAAAAACATTGGTGGCTTCCTCCACCAGTTTGGGAAAGGGAGTCTCAGCTCTCACCTTTAATTTTTGTAGTTTTCTTCTTATATCTTGGGCAGCCTAAATGATAAAAATGAGAGCTAAAATGATTTGCCCTTAAAAAGAGTCAAAGTCAGTATCTGTATGTTTACAAAGGGCCTCTGTAAGTCTGCCAAGAAAGATAGCAAGATTCTGGTGTGGTTCTTTGGGATTCCTCTAATTTTGTTAAAGTTGACAGATTTTCTGACATTATTGGTCATTCCATAGGAGTTTGTCTGTGTCTGCATTTGTTGCATTTTCCTCATCTGCTAGCTACTTCTCTAGCAGCACTAAGAATCCACTCTTTTCATCCATATTACAGTATCTGGTTAGGATAATCATAATCTCTCTCCAAGTAATGGAGAAGGTGATCATTAGTTTGAGGTATTAGTCATTAAATTTTTAGAGGGTCCTCAGTGTATGAATCATTATTCTTCTGGCATTGAGCTAAGTTTTGGAGTAAAAAAGGAACATGGAACTGAATAGTTCTTCCCTCCCCATTTGGGACCTCCTGTAAAGGACATTGAAAGTTTGGTTGGATTTTCTGCTCCAAATAGAGGATCATGGGAAGGGCTATGATTGGGACTGGGATGAAGGATCGTAGGGAGGATTGGCTGAGGAAGAAGGAGAGGAGGAGGGTTCAGTCAGTCAGATGGCTGGTTAAGGGAAATCGATAGAACCTACAGTGTCATTGTCTGAGGAGCAGGCAGGGGCAGCTGTGAAGGGGCAGGACTCAGGGTTTTGAAATCAGGCATTTCTTTTGCAATTCCTTATTGCATTAGAAAGACATAAAGGCTTGTATATAGGGGATTTCATCCCATTTTCTCTCCCAGCAGCAAAAGACTGAGTTGAAGAATGGTATTAAAGGAAAAAAAAACCAAAGGGAGGGCATTTTTCCTGGTCCCCTGGGTGACAGGAAGGCCAGCATTGTGTACAGAACCTAGTAAGTCTCTTTTTCTTAAGGCCATCAAGCTGGAAAGGGGCCCATTTATTCAGTAGGCACCCTAGAGGGGTGTTAAGGGGGATGGAGCTGAAGCCAGACTCCACGGTTAGGCTGGAGGCAGCTAACAAAGAGGAAAAAGGGGAAATAGAATGGAATAGAATGGAGTCACTGAGTGAGGGTTTCTGTCCATTTGGAGGAGAGGTCTAAACAGTCTTGGAGTTTAGACTGATTCTCATAAACAATGAAAGAGAGGCGGATAGAGGAGTTCTGAGAGATGGTGGTGAAAACAGAACTGAGTCTCAAGGAGTCTGGGTTTAAGAAGAAGTCAAGGAAGTTTGTCCAGTCACAAATACAACAGAAATGACAGGTTTTATGATTCAGGGAGAGGGACCAAGAATTCATAGAGGAAGGACAAAAAGTCAAAGAGAGAAAAAAAAAAGGCACGGGAGGGACAAAAAAGACAGATTGGAACCCACAAGGGCTCCCCAATTCCTAAATCAAAGACCTAGGTCTTTAGAATGGCAGAAGCTGTCATGGTGGCCACTGAAATAAGAACAAAACTTAACTGTGAATGGCATAATTCCAACTTGAAGGCATGACACAATTGCATAGTAACAGTCTAAAGTTATAAATCCAAAGGATAATCAGAAGGCAGAAGAGAGGATGAGAGAATTTCCTGATCAACCATAATTAGAAATAAATCTTAAATGAGCAAAAGGAAAGCAGATCAGGAGAAAGGGTTGACCAGAATCTCAGAAGGGCCTGATGAGAAATCTCTTTTGTGGCTGCTAGGTCTGTCCCACTTACTGGCAGCAAACTGTAGTCCCATCTAGGTCGCCAAGTCTTACTGAACTCAACTGGAATCCCTTTGGGTTTTATTTTCTCCCGAAATCAAATAATTTAGATCAGGGACACTGATAACAAAAGTAAGATTTATTTCAGCCGTGCAGAGGGTGGAACCTCTGAGGATCAGACCCAGCGGGTCATGCCTGCATGTAAGTGCTCAGGCTTTTATTGGGGTGAGAGGGCGGGAGTAGACTTCCATTTTGGTGTGAGTTTCTGTGGCTATGGGGCACAATATGAGTTATCTTCTCCCCACAGGTGCACCCTGGTCTTGTTTTTCAGTTCAAGTTGGTGTGAATGACAGAATGCTCCTTGTGTTTTGGCATTTCTCATTCAAGTCATGTACATAGAATGCCTATGGTTTTGTTTTTCTCTTTCTTTAAGCCCCATGAATAAACTCAGTAAAAGATAGTTGTTTGCCCTGACCATTGTGGCTCAGTTGGTTGGGCATTGTTCTACAAAACAAAGGGGTTGCCCTTTCGATTTCCGGTCAGGACACATGCTTGGGTTGCACATTGAGTAACCAGTGAGGCTGCCTATGAGAAGCAACTGATCAATATTTCTCTCTCACGTTGAGGTTTCTCTCTTTTTCTCTTTCCCTGCCCCTCGCTCTAAAAAATAAATGCGTTTTAAAAAGGTAGTTGTCCATCTTGTGTTCTTAAAAAATTCCTATTTCTTTTTGCATTAGCAGCAATTTAATTTCCCTATTCTGTCTCAGTAAGGATTCACCCTGCTCTGTACTGGAGAAGGACTTCAGGCTTCAGATTGCTGAACTCAAGAAATCGTGCAACTGTTTGAAAAACAAGTGTTAAACTGAAAATAATGGAGTAGAATATTGTGTACCAGGATAATCATAGATAGTGCTAAATCACAGATTTTGGTATTGGCTGATAATAGCAAGAGCCAAACTTGTAAAATTAAACTAACTCAATGCTACATGTTTTCTTCTTATTTCTGTAATTGAGAAAAGTCTACTATTATTTGATCTTGGCACATTGTCCTGACATACATAACTGGAATAACTCTGTTCCTGGCTTCCACAGCGGACAAGGAAAACAAGCCTGCATATAGGTCTTTGGGCAGAAACAGGTCTTAAGCTTTTTTATAACTTCATTTTTAAATGGTGGTTTCTGCCAAGATCAGAGGAGTTTCCCAGTGGATAGGCCCTTGATTATTTGTCAGCGGTCAGAGTGCCTGCTGCCTTTCCTTTTGTCTTTAAACAATAAAGGGTGGAGTGGGAATCAAAATAAGTACCAGAAAAATTCTCTGGGGCCAAAGCAATAAAACTCTATGAGGCACTGGGCAGGAGAAAGCTCTAAAATAAAATGCACGTTATTATTTTTGGTTTTGTTTTAAAAATCAAATAAATACACCTGAAAAGGAGAGCTTGCTTTTAAAGGCATTTCTAGAAAATTACCTAGCAGGTTCACTCTCACAAATAGCAGTGTGTGATCAACCAGTTGATATTTAAATCTAAGGATAATTACCAATTCTATTTTAAACTTCCTAAAGCTGTAATATTGCCAGACTTAAGATTGCCTTTCAGTTCCTAACCTTAAAAGTCCTCAACATTTCTGAGCCTGCCCATTTACACATACTGTTAATATTATTGTAGGAAGAACACGAAATAATTTGCTGAATTTGTGCCACACATCTTCAGTCATTTTCAGTTTAAAAAATGATATAAACTATGAGTTGCTTATAGTATTTAAGTAAAAAATTGATCAGTTTTTAGTTCTAGTATACGCATCAGTTTTCATTTTCTTTAAATCAATATTTTATTGATTTTGCTATTAATCAACTTTTCCCTCTTTGCCCTCCTCCACCTGGTGCCCCCATCCGGCAGTGCCCCCCTTAGTTCATGTCCATGTATCATGCATGTAAGTTATTTGGCTTCTTTATTTCCTTTATTATTATTAACATCCCCTTGTCTCATCAGTTTTAAGTTTTTATTTGGAATAATTTCAAACTTACAGAAAAGTTTGTAAGACTACTCAAATAATACCCATGTACTCTGTAATCCAGATTCATTCATTTTTAACATTTTGCCTTGTTTGCTTTTCTAAGTGTTTGATTTCCTTGCACCCATGTGTGTTTTATTATTTCTCTGAAGCTGTTGAGTAATTCGTATACATGATGTCTGTTTATCCCTAAGTACTTCAGTGTGTATTTCCTAAGTAAATGACTTTCTCTTACATAACCACAGTGCAGTTGTCAGCTTCAAGAGTTTAGGACTAGTGAGAATGCTTCCATCTACTGGCTGTATTTCAACTTTATCACTTTTAGTGGGGAGAGGGCATTTATTTTCGTCTAGCATGAGAACCAATCTAGGATCATGATTTGAGTTTTCACATCAAGTGTGATAGGCAGAATAATGGCTCCCCAACATGTCTCCTGCTGTGCATATGTTACCTAACAAGGCAAAATGGATTTTGCAGATGTAATTAAGGATTTTAAGATGGGGAGAATACCCTGAATTATACAGTAGGACCCAGTCTAATCACTTGAATCATGATAAAAGGGAATCAGGAGTGTCAGCTCCCACGAGTTATTGAAGATTTTACATCGTTGGCTTTGAAGATGGAAGAAGGGCCTATAAGCCAAAGAATGCAGATGACCTCTAAGAACTGGTAAAGGCAAGGAAAGGGATTCTCCTGTAGAGCCACTAAAAGAGACACAGTCCCATCAAACACTTTGATTTGTACCTACTAAGACCCATTTTGGACTCCTTACCTTGAGGACTATATACATAAAATAACAAATTTGTGCTGCTTTATTTAAGCCCACTAAATTCATGGAAACTAATACATCCTGTCTCATTAGCCTCCTTTAAGAGTTCCCAAGCCTTTCTTTGTATTTAGGAGAGTGAAACCTTTTAGTAATACAGCCTTCCCCTTTAAACAAAATATTTCTCTTTGAAACATTTGATGTCTCTGAATAGTATGTTCAGATTATGCATTCAAAGCCTCTATGCTACATAAGTGATGATATGTACTCAGGTTATCACATCTAGAGGTACGCAATGACCATTGACCATCTCTTCCTTCTGGTGCTGTTTGTTGTGGTCACCTGGTTAAGGTGTTCCACTGCTTCTGTGTGTTTACTCATTAGCGACTAATAATCAACCTTTGTTGATTATTAACTAAGCAACACATGTACAATTGTCCATCCAACTGACCATTCCTTATCCAGATTCCTCCCATAGATTTAGCATCTACCAATGATTCTTACCTAAACCAGTCTTCACTGTCCATCAATTTTTAATAATTTTTCTTCTTAAACTAAGCAGGGTTGAACAAGTCACAATATGCAATGTTACTCTAACTAAAGGCCTCCCACCACCTTCCCCATGCCACGCAGGGGGATTAGGTATGCAGGATTTCACCTCTCAACTCTTCTCACCTTTTGCCTGATCCTGCTGCTCCTGGGATGTCCCCATCTCCTTAGCCATTTCAGAATTCATAGCTGGAGGTTTCAATTGTTTGAGTGGCAGATTTTTTTTTTTTTAATTGCAAGTGATTATTTTACCCCTTTTCTTCATATACTTTGAATGGCTGCTCATTATTTTAGGGAAACGGGAAAAGGAGCTCCCTAAACAAGGATTCCAAGAGCTGTTTGATCTGGTACTTTTCCCTGTCCTCCCCAATCCCTCCTGTACCCAAGTCCCTATTGCCCGCGTTCCTCTGCCCACAGCTTTCTCCATATCCTCTTGTTTAGGTACCTCTAGTCTCCTCCCATGTCAATTTCACTTTTTTTAAGGAAACCTTCCCAATCCCCCTTGAATGAAACCAAATGCTTCTAGTAGAAACTTTCCCTAGCACTCTTCAGAATAGCAGTTTTTCACTGTCTAATAGAATTATTTAATTGATAATTGTCCAATTGTAAAGTTCATGAGGGCATGAATTATGGCTTTTCCTCTCATATCCTCACTGCCTAATGAATGATAGGCACTTAATAAATACCTGCTGAAAAAAAGTGAAGACAGAGGGGAGTAAAGTTCTCCAACATGTAATCGCTTGTAATTTCCCTGAGGTACAAATTTGACCTGAATAGCATCTACAAGATTAATAGGATGAGATGAGGTGAATGCCTCATAATTGCTGCACCATTACATAATATCTGCACCTCAATGTTATTATTATCTTCTCTTAGATACGTATTCATTTTGTGAAAGATCTTAGGTGTAAGAGTTGTATTATGCAATTTTGAGGAACTGAAGTTTCCTTGAGCCTTCTGTTATACTTTATCATTGCATCATTTCCATATTTGAGATATTTCCCATTGTTCCCAGCAACTGGAGGCTGGAAGTCAAATTCATGAATCGGGTGCTCATGATTCTCCATGATCTCACCCTACCTTAACCAACTCATCTTAATACCCATTCTTCCCCAACACAAACCCACCAGGTGAGTCCCTGCTTTCTAATGTCACTGTGCTTATTAACTCCAAAGCTGTTTAGTGCTACTTCCATACACCAGGGATGCTCTTTCTTTTCTGTCTATTCATCCATATCCTACCCACAGAATCATGGAATATCCTGGGACTGAAAGCATCTTAACGGTCATTGCCTTCAAGGTTAGCTTGAGATCACTCTTTCTCACAAGGTCATTTCCTACTGTTCGGACCATGGTCTCTTCCTTGTATCATTGGCCAGTGAAAATTGACCTCACACCTACTGTGTGCTTTGCCTGGCACTACTCAATAATACTGATACGGTTTCTGCTCTATAGGCCTTTTTTTTTTTAATTCATATATTGTTGTTCTATTACAGTTGTTCCATCGTTCCCTCATTGTTCTCCACCACCTACCCTTTCCTAAGTCAGTCCCCATCCTGTTTTCCTTGTCCGTGTCCATTGGTCATTTATACTAGTTCCTTTACTAAAACCTTCTCCTTTCCTCCCTTTTCTCTCTTCCCCCTCTGGTCACTGTTAGTCTGTTCCTTGTTTCCATGCCTCTGGCTCTATTTTGCTTGTTTGTTTGTTTTGTTCATTAGTGTCCTGTATTAGATGAGGACATATGGTATTTGTCTTTCACAGACTGGCTTATTTCACTAAGCGTAATACTTGACAGTTCCATCCCTGTTGTCACACACGGTAGGAATTCATTCTTTCTTTCTGTTGCATAATATTCCATTATGTAAATGTACCACAGTGTTTTGATCCATTCATCCACTGAAGGGCACTTAGGCTGTTTCCAACACTTGGCTATTGTAAACAGTGTTGCTATGCACATAGGGGTGCATAGGTTCTTTTGAATTCAGGATTCTTCGGGTATAATCCTAGCAGTGGAATCACTGGATCCAAAGGCAGTTCCATTTTTAGTTTTTTGAGAAAATTTCACACTGTTTTTCACAGTGGCTGCACTAGTCTGTATTTCCATCAACAATGCACTAGGGTTTCCTTTTCTCCACATCCTTGCCAGCACTTGTTTGTTGATTTGTTAATGATGGCCATTCTGGCAGGTGTGAGATGGTAGCTCAGTTGTGGTTTTAATTTGCATCTTTCTGATGGCTAGTGATATGGAGCATCCTTTCATATGCCTATGGGCCTTCTGTATGCGGGCCTTTTTAGTTTATTATCTCTGAATTTCTATAGAATTTGTACAGAAACTATTCATTTTGGCTACCTGATTGTATATTGCTTACATAACTATTTAAAATTGTGTGTGTTATATGTATATTTCTCTCAAAGTGTTGTAAGAAATCATTAAGATAAGAAAACTCCAAGGTACAGTATGCATACAGTGTCAGGTATTACCACTATTATTTTGTTATGTTTTCTCTTTTAACTATATTTTATTCATCTAAAATTTAAAGATTAAATCTTTCACTTCTCTGTGCTTCCTCACTATTCAGATAAGTAATAGCCACTCAAAAACTACTTACTAGTTAGCATTTAATTGTTGGCAAAACATCTATATTCTTAATCTTGAAGGAGCCCATTTTATTTGTTTAGAATCTTTTGGTTCTCATTAACAATAATGAACTCAAGTTTAACAACAACAGGAAGTCCCATTATACAAGAATACTGAAGAATAGTATTCCAGTCAAGGGCAAAGATACAGCCAGACCACATAAAAGGACACCAGCCAGGACTGGAAAGTCATTGGATTTTCTCTTTTCCACTTCTGCATGTTTGCCTCATTCTATTCTGTCTGTGAAAAATTTGTCTCCTCTGTTCCAGTCACTTGGTAGATTGTAACTTCCTCAACATTTCCCAATTTTTATGTTACAGTCTACACCCTACAGAGTAACTGTCAGTTCCTATCTTCACTGTCAGTTTTAGTAAGGGAATTTCTGATTGGCTTATCTAGCTCAGGGGTCCACCATTGTCCAATCAGTTGTGACCACAGAGTACACTAATTATAAGTGTGATCCTAAAGATTAATCCCTCTGATTTGGAATACTTACTATAGAAATCGAAATCAGCTAAGTAGACACTATCATTATCTACTTCTACCTCTCATATAATAAGTATTTATTTATGAAAAGAGAATAAGTATAAAATTTTAGTTAAATGAATAAAAAATGATGTTTAGTATTTTTAAGTGGCTCTTATGTTTATTTAAACTACAGGGTCCATCTTAATAAATGATTATACTAAGGCATTGTTCAGAATATCTGTATATCTATAGAACTATAATAGAATCCACATATGTAATTTTAAATTGACCACTAGCTACATAAAAAGTGTTATAAGAAACAGATGAAATTAAGTATAATAAATTTTATGTCCCTGGCTGGTAGCACAGTGGATAAGGGACCGGCCTGCAAACCCAAAAGTCACTGGTTCGATTCCCTAGTGACTTTTATGCCCCAGAGCACATAATCAGGTTGCAAGCCAGGTCTCCAGCCTGATCCATAACTGGAGGCAGGTGAAAGGCAGCCATACGTTGACGTCTCTCTCTCTACCTCTCTCTCTAAAAATAATAAATTAAAAATTCTTTAAAAAATTAATGAATGAATTAACTAATTTTATGTAGTCCAAAGTATTCAAAATATTA
Organism: Noctilio leporinus; assembly: GCA_004026585.1. Lineage (NCBI taxonomy): Eukaryota > Metazoa > Chordata > Mammalia > Chiroptera > Noctilionidae > Noctilio > Noctilio leporinus. The sequence goes on from PVIW01003770.1 coordinate 107,928, forward strand.
TCATTTTACCTTCCAATATATAAAATTATTAATGGAATATTTTGTATTGTTTTATATTATTAAGAATCCACTGTGTATCTCATACAACACATTCTAGTTCAGACACTCAATTTTCATCAGAAATATTTACTCCATATTTAAACTTTCATGAAAGTACAGATTCACATACCTAGTTTTGCCAACATACTTAAAAGTTTTCTAGTCACCAGATCAAGTACTGATTTTTAAGTGTCAACAAATGAAAGCTAAATAAAGTTAAAATTTTAGTCATACTTCTAGTAATGGCCCCATGTTGGCTGGCATAGATTAGACAGGCCCCTTTATTCCACAGGGAGAGAAACTGAAGCCCTGAATAGTCAGTGACTTGTCTAAAATCACAAAGTGTGTTAGCAGAGTTGGGACTGGAAGTTGAGCCTCTATGTCATCATTGCTGCCCTCCCTCCTCATGCTTTTCCTTCCTCACTGTGCTATTTTATGTCTGGCTCAGGGACCATATATAGACCTCTCCTGGGTTAAGAACACATATTTATAGTGTTTGGGCTGATTACCATCTTAATCAGATTGAGGTTTCCACATCACTTTCATTTAGACAAGAAAATGCAAAGTTAGAGTGCCTAAAGTGAACACTGAAGACCCAAATTCATTGTTTAGGGAAAGGACTAACATAAATCAGGATAAAACTCAGCTCATCCAAAAGGGAATTAAGGCTTTGGAGACTCCACTAGTAATGGGAGCACACCATATTTTGTGAAGTGCCTTTTGGACCGTTTTAAATTTGCCTGCCCATGGAGTGTTGGAATGTGGCAGGGGATGTCAGCTTTCCAGCCATAAGAGTAAAAACCAGAAGGAAGGGAAAGAGAGTTTACTCATGGCAACTGACATTCTGTTTGGTTGTAGCAACTGCTTAGAGAAATTTGCTTTCATCAGCATGACTCTGGATTCATTGACATGAGACACAACGAGCCATTCCAATACCCAGAGATCTCTTAATTGAGCCTAAGGACCAGTGCACTTGCTCCCAATATAATATGTGACCACAAGAGCCATGGTGAACCCAGCAGAAAAAATGGTTTGTGTGCTTTGGCTGTACCCACTGATAAAATAACTAGGCAATTTCTCTAGAGTCTTGGTTTCACATATTTCTGTTTAAATTTGTCATGTAACCATGGGCAAACCACATCACTGCTCTGGGCCTTGGTGTTCTCATTTATGATATTGGAGACCAGTTGGTTAGAGGATCATCTCAATGCCCCAGGGTTGTGGGTTTGATCCCGGTCTTCAGTGTTCCTTCCAGATCTAAGCCATTGTGGTTCTAGTCGAATAGCTCCAGATTCTTTGAATGCTCAGCAAGGAGGTCAATGTTGAAAGCATTTATGCCTCTAAATCTAGCAAGACTGAGATTTGACACCTATTAAAGAAAACAAGAACCCTCTAACGGGACAATAGTGCTGGTATTAGATTAGTTGGATTAGAAGACTGAGGAAATACTCATTGTGATGTTTCTCCGAGGCCTCACAGTTTATGAGCCAGGACTTTTCTCCTTCAGAATCTCTAGTGGATATTTTACCTCGGCCCCTCTGTAGAGAACTTCTCACCATGTATACACCTCCCCAAGGCCCACTCAGAAAACACACAGGTATCTCTAGGAAAAGCTACCAAATGGAAAGGAGTGCCAGGTGCATTTACAAAGAAATGTTATACAGTAGGTACTGAATAAGGGCAGCTCATTTAATGTTGTTTTGTCATTATAATGTTGATATGATGCCCAAGGAACTTCTCTTATGAAATATAAATGTAGCCCTGGCTGGTTAGAGCATCATTTGAACCCTAAGGTTGTAAATTCAATCCCAGTCAGGGCACATACAGGACTTAACCAATGATGCATAAATAAGTGGAACAATAAATCAATGTTACTCTCTCTCTCAAAAGAATTGGTTTCATTACATGTCGTTTTGTTGTTTTGCTTAAAGTTTGGTTTGCAAAACCCATCAACAGTGTTGAGGACTTACTGTTAATATGTTTTGTCCATTTTCAGCTTCTATTTCCATAAAGTTCATGGTTACAGCTCTCAGAGATTCTCCTCTGAATCTAACCCTAATGCAAAACAATGTGTCAAATTTTTTCAACTAATAAACCAGAACAGGTTTCTTGATGAAGCAGGAAGATGGAAGAAGAAAGCATGCCAGAATTAGCAAGCTCCTCTGATGTTTTCAAAGTACACAATTTATTTCAATCTGGGTTATAAATTTACTAGTTCTGAAACTGCAAAAGTGTTATACCACATATGTTATGAAATTCATGTATCATCTATTCTAAACTTACATGTAGTTTTAGAATGTGCATGGATTTTTCATTGTAGGTCTTTAGAAGCAGTCCTATTCCTATTTATGCTTAGAATGCTTTCAATTATAGTAGTATTTTACCTTAAAAAATCATTTATGTAAATCTAAATCATTAATTTGGTGCTCACTTTAAAATCCCTTAGGAAGTTCATAGTTTATAACCAAATCTTCAGTGGTAGGGGCAGGTTAGCAGGTCAGATATATCATTGATTCTGTTAGCATTCTAGAATGACCATTACGAATACATAGGAATATAAAGGGTAGGTTGTCTCAGCAGTTTTGGCTAGACTATTGTAATTAATCCAGAAAATGCAAGACAGAAGCTACCAAGAAAGAAGGTAAGTATTGGAGACTATAGAGTTAAAGAAAATCCAGATAAAGTTTCCCTTTCAAAGCAAGGAATGTATTTCTTTTATGCATGTGGGTGAATAAAATTACATGTATTTCAGGAATTTGAATGGTACTCTTTACATTACTGCTTTGACATCCTGTGTGGCTCCTTCAACTTCCCCAACCCTTCGCATTCCTCTGCTAGCAAAATAAAGAACATTATTTATCTCTTACATTCTTCTAATAAATGTTGTGAGTTCATATTTATATAGAACTATTTAAGTATAAAATGGTCTCTTAAATAGAAATAATAGTGACCATAATACCTGTTATTAAGGCAAAGAAAATTTACATTTGTGAGTGAACTTAACCATCTTTGATCCTCCATTTCCTAATCATAATCTTGGAAGAGTTGGAAAACAGATGACCTGTCATCGCACAAATGAACTATTTTGTTTGCCATGTTTTATACTCTTTGCAAATCATTTACTATATTTAATTAAAAAGAAATTAGAGAACTGCTTGGCATTCTAGCCAAAACTGGTTACCTCTCTTACAGGCAGACAGATCAAAACTGGTTGATATTTAATATTTGTTTTACCTCTGATATCTTTAATAAATCTCAGAATCTTAAAAAGCTAAAATGTAACTATTTAAACAAATAAAAGATACAATTTTACATTTATTATACACTTTCCAAGGAAATTTTGGCAAGAAGGAATAATGCATGAAATATTAGACTTTTAGAAATATGTTTTTCAGAAGCATAGTCCAGAAGTTCATATCTTATCAGCTATCAATGACTTGTTACTTAAAAGGACAGATATTGGAGTAGGATTAGATGATGGGAATTCCATGATTTAACTCTAAGAAATTGGCTGAAACTTGACTGGAAAACATTGATGGCTTGAACAATTGATTAGGTATCTGAAAATGGGAGGGTGGGTGGCAATGAGAGTGTAGTCATAGCTAACTGAGAACTTGAATACAGAATGCAAACATGGGGTTTACCTGAAAATAAACAGAAGTGTCAGTAGACAGCAGCATTCGCCAGTTTAAAAGTAAGATAACATTTAAAACAAAAAATTTTTTTTCACTTTAACCATAAAAAAAGCAATGGAAAAAACGGAACCTGTTCATTTAAGGCAACGACCACAGTAACAAAAGGAGTACCTTAGTTCAATTCAAAACAAGGGAATGTGATTTTGGTTTCTACATGTCAGAACATGCAAGAGAAGAATGGTTTATATTCAGAAAGAGGAGCAGGGAAAGAGTTTAAAGATATAAATATGTGGATTCTGCATGCCACAGAAAATATTGTACAATTAAGTGGAATGAACTAATTGGTAAAGGCTGTTCTGCCATGTAAATACTATTCACACTGCACTTATAGTATGTGCTGTATTTCATATCCTAGGAATCTGTCCCTGGCTGATAGGGCTAATTATGTAACAGCATCATCACTGCCTAAATGAAGAGAAACGTAGAGAGCAATTCAGTCCCAAAAGAAAGACAAGCTTGGAAAAAGATTTGTAAATGATGTAACTATGAACTTGCAGGTTCTTGGATAAGCGTTGATTTAATGAAAAACACAACCCATTCTGAACATACTTTGCAAACACATCATCTTTAGGAACTTGGTTGAGCCCTGGCTAGTGGTACTTTGGATAAGGCATCAGCCTGTGAACCCAAAGGTCGCTGATTTGATTCCCAGCCAGGGCACATAAGCAGGTTGGTTGCAAACCAGGTCTCCAGCCAGGGCTGTGGCTAGAGGCAGGTGAAAGGCAACCATACATTGATGTCTCTCTCCCTCTCTGCCTCTCTCTGAAAATAATAAATAAAATCTTTTTTAAAAATTAAAAAATGATAAAATAGCACCATATTACTTTAAAAAATATTAAAATGTTTTTAATATATGAAGAAGTTTTTCCTAATAATCTAAACCTTCATTGATCCACAGCCATTTACAGCAGGGACCAGCAGCTAGACCCCATAGGGCAGCTTCATCCTGTTGCTTGATTTTGTATGTCCAGCTGGCTGAGATTGGTGTTTATAGTGGTTTTTATAAAGGAACATTTGCAGTCTAAATGATGATAGTGAGTACTGACTTTGAACCCCAACTAAGCAAAATGTTGACCCAAAATAAAGAACCCCTTTCTTCTTATTGGTACATCTGTATTACAAATGAAATTAAATTCAGTTATTATGCAAAAGAAATCCTATTCAATTATTTTTAATTTTGTGATAAACATTTTACGGTGGAAATTTGTTTTCTGTTGTATAAACATACCTGCATAACAGCCTTGATTTTTGCCTCTTGGCATGCAAAGCCTAAACTATTTACTATTTGGTCCTTTATAAAATTTGTGGTCTCCTATTGTATTTTTTCTTAATTAGTTTTTATTCACTCATGCATCAGTTCATCAAATACTTTCTGAGCAATTCCCATATGCCAGGCATTATTCTAGGCCCTAGGGACACCATGTGGAACAAGATTTGATAAAAATTCTGCTTTCATGAAACTTATAATCAAATGATATACATTATTACCTCACAACTACCGTCTTCTGTTATTCCCATTCTATACACGGGTAAATTGAGGTTGAGAGAATTTGCATAGCTTACCTGGAGTCTCTCTGCTGAATTGAACCCAGTTACACCTGACTCCAAGGCTTGAGTGAGCTTCTAACCAACAGGCTAATTCATGGGTGGGGCTCCATGCTGGGCTTAATGTTCTTTTGTTACAATCTTGAAATTTCTAATTATTTTTATAACATAAATACATTTCATTTTGCTCTTCACCCCCCAAATTATATAGTTAGTTCTTCTAAGGCAAAAGTGCTTCTCTCTTAGACCACATTTCTGTCTAGATTTTTTTTTTTTTTTTTAATACCCACATAAACTCATCTATGAAGAAGGCTGAAATCTATCAAACACTTTAGAAAAATCATCTATTATTATTTCATATCCCAGTTCATCAAAAGACTAAAAGTTCCTTGAGGGCTAGGACTATCACTGATGATAATTTCTTAAAATTTCTCCGTGCCTAATGCTCTTTTAAGAACACATTAAATACAGAATGAATATTTTCAATGGCATTAAATTCCATTAATATTTGAACTTTGTCAAGGGTAAGACAAAGTTCTCATTCTCAATTTACTTCCATGAAAGAGCAAAATCTTAACCATCAGTGCTTTCCACTAATCTGTATGCATTTGTAAATTTTGAAACAGATGTCAGATCTGAACTCAACCAAACATAAGAACTGACCTGTCCTGATGTAAGGAAATCCTTGGTGTGGAAGTGAGTGACTGCAACATTGATGACTTTGATGTGTGCTCTGAGTTTACTGTATTTAAAATGGATGCTTTCCCCTGGCTGGTGTGGTTCAGGCAGTTGGAACATCATCCCATACCAGAAATGTTGAGGGTTGATTCCTGATCAGGGCACATACCTAGGTTGCAGATTTGATCCCCGATCCCAGGTCCTGGCACATACAGGAAGCAACCAGCTGATGTTTTTCTTCTCACTATGATGTTTCTCTCTGTGAGAAAAAAATATTTAAAAGAATGCATTTTCTTTCTTTCAATTTCTTGCAGCCGAGTCATTGTTGGATAAGCGAAATGGTGCAACAGTTGTCAGTCAGCTTGACTGATCTTCTGGACAAATTTTCAAATATTTCTGAAGGTTTGAGTAACTATTCTATCATAGACAAACTTGTGAAGATAGTGGATGACCTTGTTGAGTGCATGGAAGGACACCAATTTGAGGTAATCTGGGATTGATTTTTACTACTCTTTTCTAAAGCCTATATTGATTGTGGTGAGGGGGCATCTTCATTTGTGTAATATTTAATATATAAATTTGTAATTTAAAATATTTTGAAAGATGAGCACAGAAATGGATGCAGTTATGCTGCAGTGTTGAAATGTACATTGACTTAAAAGTTGTCATTTATGCCCTGGCTGGTGGCACAGTGGATAAGGTGCTGGCCTGTGAACCCAAAGGTCGCTGGTTCAATTCCAGCCAGGGCACATAACCAGGTTGCAAGCCAGGTCTCCAGCCAGGTCTGTAGCTGGAGGCAGGTAAAAGGCAACCATACATGGATGTCTTTCTCCCTCTCTGCCTCTCTCCCTTCCCCTCCCCTCTCTCTAAAAAAAATATTAAAAAATCATTAAAAAAAAGTTGTCATTTAATGTAAAACCTGACTTAACCTGATAAATTAAAAAAACAGCCCTAACTTTCCTACTAGTTTACACGTTTATTTACTTTTAAGTGAAGAAGTATCTATAATGAACATTTAAACTTGACCCTATCCATAGTAATCATGTCATAATAAAGCACATTTTAGCATCTCCAAGTCATTTTATGTTTAGTTGTTACCAACTTCAGAATATGGGCATGACAATGATTTGGCTTCTAAGCATATTGAAGAAGCAGTATACCACTAGAGATTAAGTACACTGCATGGTATTGGAATTGAAATCCTGATGCTGTCACTAATTAGCTTTGTGAAGTTCACCTCTGTGCTCACTTTCTTTATGCCTGAAATGGGACAATGATCCATCTCATATAGTTGACCCCGGGTGCTTTGTGATGACTTCTTTAGCACTGCGTCTGGCAAAATAAATATTAATGGTATTTTATGATAATTTTATAACATTGAATCTATAATAGAATAGGTCTTGGGATATGAGTTGGCATAGAGTTTACAAGCCAAGGTTTAGCCTACAGGCATTTTAGAAATTAAAGCTAAGATTTAAAATAGTGATTCTGTATCATAATACTCAAGTACTTCCTCCTCGTCAAAATTCCAGTTGCCACTTACAACCCAACATTGGTTCCATTTGTGTTCCCTGATCTCAGAATTCTTATCAGGCTAGAAAGCTAATCACTATATTTATTCACTTCTAATTTCTGCCAGAATGTATCTTGCAACCAATGACATCTTAGAGTTAACACCTCTTTTCATATCATATTAGTATAACTAGTATGCTGATGGCATTGATAAGAAGGAGAGGTCACAAAAAGTAGGGTATATCAGACAAGGTATCATAAAGGAAATAATATATGCTTTGGAGCTTGAAAGATGAGGTAGGTGGTGGTGTTCAGTAAATGGTGATATCAGGAAGAGCATTCTAAATACCAAAGAATGTACATGTAATGGTCATGACACTTTGATTGGAACCCAGGAGATGCATATCAGGTGTTATTTCTAGTTTTGGAGATTGAGTAAAAATATATGAAGCACTTAGATAAGAAAATAGTGCTATATAAGTGTTAATTCTTATTATTGTCTGTTTTTCTTTAAAGATAACCATGCATTTATTGATTGCTAAAATATAGCTTTGATTTGCAAAAGCTTCACTACTAGAGTAGTTTATCTGGGAGTGGAATTTCTGGGTTACAGGATGGGCACATGTCCAACTTTACTAGATAGTATTGAGTGTGCCAGATTAAGTTGGTCTGAAGGCTGTGGGTTATTGTTAAGCTGAGTGTGCCAGTTTACATCATTCCATTGGTGTATAAGAGTCCTCTTAGCTCCATTTGTATCCTTGCCAGTATTTTGCATCAATGGTCTTTTTAATTTTTGACTATTTGGATGATATGTAATGGAGGCTTTTATTTTATTTTTTTAAAGTAAGGAATAATGATTATAATGAGTCCCTTTAAAAAGCAGTGCCTCTAGTTTGTTGTTGGAATTATTTCACGGTTAAAATGTTGAATTCATCTTACTCACCCCTACTGCCTACACTATACCTTTTATCTCATGTTGAGCCTCACTCAGACTGAAATGAGTGAGATCACTACCCTGCTCTATCAATTTGGGTGATCTATGTCCAAACTGCTATCTGAGAGTGGTAGTTTTCCTTGACTCTTTGAAGGACACAGTCTTTTACTTTGGTATCAGTTAAATCTGTAGACTCTTTGAAAAAAATAAAACCTTTCTTTTTCTTCTTCTAGAGTGTAAAAAAATCATCTAAGAGCTTAGAACCCAAGCTGTTTACTCCTGAAGAATTCTTTAGAATTTTTAATAGATCCATCAATGCCTTTAAGCACCTGGAGATGGTGTCACCTAAAACTAGTGAATGTGTGGTTTCTTCTACATTAGGTCCTGAAGAAGGTAAGACATCTAAGCATTTCTAATTTAAATGTAAAAATCAAACTTTAATCTTAATGTGTGTATGTAAGAACTGACCTCTGAGTCCAATATATGTGTAGAGAAAGATGTATGTGCTTTATGTCTAATAAAACAAGTATCAATAGCATAAAAGAAATTAATGATTGTAGATTTATTTTTCAAGTCAAAACAACACTCATGATTTACAAATTAAAGAATTGTGTATGAGTAAACAGTAAACAAGATAGTTACTCATAATTTTCTTATTTGCCAGTAATGTATAATTATGTTATTCTTCACCTCCCATCTTAATGTCTCCTCAAATCTTTTCCTAAAGGGTCTGAGTTGTGAATTAATCTTCACTAGTTGCTCTATTGAGATTCTTTCTCCCCATCCTATTTTCCCAGGTTCCCTATAATACAAAATCTTAATGACATTGCCTTTTTATAAAATGACCAATTACGAACAATTTTCATTTCTTACATTTATTTAGGCAATGAAGTTTTGTTCTCTAAGGTGATTGGTGAATTTCTTAATAAAAATAGATCAGCAAAACCTAGCATGAAATAAATAGGATCTGAATAATCTAGGTTTGGGAAGTGGACCCAATAAGTACTCTGGTATGGCACTCAGCCTTTTGGGGACTCTGTGATTTATGCAAATCACCATGCAACACTGACACATTATTGCTTTCTATTTAGATTCCAGAGTCAGTGTCACAAAACCATTTATGTTACCCCCTGTTGCAGCCAACTCCCTTAGGAATGACAGCAGTAGCAGTAATAGTAAGTACATACATCTGATTTAATGCATGCATGGCTCCAGTTAGCATCTATAGGAGTATTGCATGGGCTTTAAAGTACATTTCTACACTTACTATTGTTAATACTGTTCCATTACTGTTCTTCTTGTTACCGTCTTCCTAAGAATTAAATGTTAGGTTTATAGAAGTGGTTTCCCTACAGTTTGAAATAATTATTAGAGAATTGGGCCAATGAATTTTCTGCTAAGATTATTTTAAATAAGACATGAACTTACATTTGGAAATATGATTTAAGCTTTTTTCACTGTTGACTTAAAATATATTCCATCTAAAGTTTGCCTAACAAAAAAAATGGAATTTTAAAATGGAAAGTATGTACAATTGCTAGTTGTATGGAATTCCAAGGATATTTTATTATATATATGCATACACACACACACACACGCACGCACATATATATATATATATATATATCACTATTTACTATTATGTATTTGAAAATTTAATGATTTTATTTTATTATAAAATTATATGTTGGAATAGAGTATGCCTCTTTCCCTGAAATTTCTGTCCTCTTTGGCCAAGAGCCCAATCTCCTGGAAATCTTTTGTCCTTTTTTCAAATCTAGGCAAAGGTCATTAGATTTACTAAACATTTTGACCCTCTAGACTCATGGAAACTATAAGAGGAAATAAATCAATCTGTGATCTCGAGCTAAGAAAGTCATCCCTTAAGACTGAGTAATAGGGCACTATCATATGTTTAGGGACATAGAAGATTTATCTATAAAAAGAAGTAATCAATTTATTATAAATCCATAATAGCAATTCTACATTTCAGAAGCTTAAAAAAAGAACCCCTAATATCCTTTATTTATTTATTTTTTTGGAATTTTTGCCAAGAAAACTTAACCTAAATTGAGATGAGGCTCTGTAGAAGTATTAATGTGTTTGATTACAGGTTGCTACTGAGACTTCACAGAGGATATCATATAATATACAATATTTGCAGAACAGAACCTTTTAAAATCTAAAATTCTGAATTATACAATACTTGAAATCAATCTGAAAAGTTTTGTAAAGGGACTATATGTGTGTTAGTCAACTAAGACCTTTCCTGCTAATTATGGATTGTATTAATTTTTTCAAAGAAGCAACTTCTTAAATTCTATTTACATTTCATTGATTTCTAATATTTATTTCATTCTGTTATAGGTTTAATTTTCTTAACATGTTCTAGCTTCTTAATGCTTAAGGTGAAAAAAATCAGATCATTGATTTTTTAAATCATTCTTTTCTAATATGAGCACCTTAAATGTATAACTTTCCTTGTAATCAACTTTAACTGCATCCTGCCCATTTAAAATTTTTTCACTTTTTTTCATTGCCATTTATTGTATCCCACACATTATGATATGTTGTGTTTCTACTATCATGTTTTTTAATATTTTAAAATTTTTGTGATGTCCACTTTGATTCATGGGTTGTTTGAAGTCTAAAAATGTGGGATTTTTTTTTCTAAAGGTTTTATTGTTACTGGTTTATAGATTATTTGGAGAACATACATTATAATCTTTTGATATTCGAGATATTTTATGTGTATTACTCAGATATCAAGTGTAACATTCTCAAATTTGAAATGGTTGATAACATTAAGATCTTCTATATTCTTATTAAATATTTTGTTGAATTGTTATCAGTTACTGAGAGAGGGAAATTAAAAATCTTTTATTGTGGATTTGGCCATTTCTCCTTTTTAAAGTATATCTCTGGCAGGCAGAATATAGTTGGGCCTTGCTATTTTATCTAGTTTTTCTGATTTTTAATTAGAATGTTTCATTCACTTATATTTAATACAGTTATTGGTATGATCGGGTATGGGCTTACCATTTTGTCATTTGTTCCGTGTTTGCTTCACTTGTTTTGGAGCCTTTGTGCCTCCTTTCCAGCCCTTTTTTTGGGGGGGTGTTTAAAGTGTGTGCACATACGTTGTATATACGTGTTTGTGCTCTATTTTAACAGCATGTGTTGGCATTATCTTGTACCTCATGGTTCATTTAGAAATGACAACATTCATCTTAATAGGTAACATTCCTACTTACTTAGGAGTTAATATTGTAGAACTCAAAATAATATCTAAGAACCTGGAAACAAGATAATGCCACTTACCCACAACCATCTTTTGTACTGTGTTGATATATACATATATCTACATAGTCATAAACTCCACAAGATAGTCTTAAAATTATTGATTTCAACCATTTTCATCCTTTGTATTTACCCACATATTTATTATTTCTTGTACTCTTTATTCCCTCTTGAAAATCCAAGTTTCCATTCAGTATTAACTCCTTTCAGGCCGAAGAACTTCCTTTACCATCTCTTGTTAGTACCTATCTGCTGGTCACAATTTTTTTCTTAAATGAAATATGTATTTTTGTCTTTAGTATTGCAGGTATTATTTACTAGATATGAAATTCTAGGTTGATAGAATCTTTTTCTTTCAATCTTGTAAAGATGTTACTGTTTTTTTGTACTTTGTTCCTCGCAGAAAGGGAGCTGATGTTTGTATTATGTTTTTCTTCTTGTGTGCTGGGGCATTTTTCCCCTCTTCTTTCAAAAATTTCTTCTGTTTAGCAGTTTAAGCCATGGTGTGTGTTCTTTGCATTTATTTTACTTGATGTTTGTTAAGCTTCTTGGTTGTTTAAGTTTATTTCTTCCAAATTTGGGGGAAATTGTGCCGTAACTTTTTTTTTTTTTTTTCCCACCTCTCCTTCTGAGACACAGGTCACATATATGGGGCAGTTTGACATTGTCTCGCAGTTCATGGAGATTTTGTTCAGTTATTTTTCAACCTCTCTTCTCTTCATTCTTCAAAATGAATAATTTCTCCTTAACTGATTTCAAATTCCCTGACTCTTTAGCTGTCACAAATCTGCTTCATTTTCATCCAGAATATTTTGTTGCCATTTTAGTTTTTTAACTTAATCTTCATTTCATTTTTTCCCATTAGTATTTAGTCCCCCACTGTCACCCCACTGTGGTCCAGGTCCATGAGTCCTTTGCTCCTTTTTGCTCAATAAATTAAGAAGGTATTTTTAGAGTAGTTTAAGGTTCACAGCAAAATTAAGGGGAAGGTACAGAGATTTCTCATATACCCCTTGCCCTCACACATGCATGGATAGCCTCCCCCATTAGCAACAACCCCACCATTGTGATTTGTTACAATTTGTTATGTGGATACAGCATTATCACCCCAAATCCATAGTTTATGAAGGGTTTATTCTTGATGTTTTACATTTTATGGGTTTGGATCCAATATAGCTTTTCATTTCTAAGTGTGTACTTTGTGTTATTGAATTTCCAGCTGACTGTATTTTTCTATTGAGATTTTCTGTATATTACAACAATATTTTATTTTATGGCCCTTCGATCTGGTTATCATACCTTTTCTAAAGTTCTCATTCCTAATTTCTACATGTTGGTTATCTCGGGGTTGTTTTCCGTTGACCTCCCCTCCCCCCCAAATATGAGTCACATTTCCCTTTAGATGGTTAATTTTACACACTGGATTGACGGATACTCTGTTATTGTATAGCATTCCTTTAGAGGTGAGTTTTGTTCCAGTGGGCAATTCAACCATAGCAGCCCTCCCTTATCCATGGTTTTCGTTTTCTGAGGTTTCAGTTAACTACAGTCAACTGTGGTCTGCATATATTAAATGGAAAATTTCAGAAATAAACAACTCCTAAGTTTTAAGTTGTGCTTTGAATAGCACTATAAAATCTTTCACTATCCTATTCCATCCTAGTGGGTCCCGAATCATCCCTTTGTCCAGCATATCTGTTCTCTATACAATACCTGCCTGTTAAGTCACTTGGTAGCCAGAAAATCTCTCTATTCTTGCTGTCAGAACTCCATTGTCTCTGAATGACTTTTACAGTCTCTGATGAAGTCTCCTATACCCCAGGCATTGCTTCATTTATTGTAAGGTTTTATGAAGTCTCACCCTGCAATGTACAGCTTATTATTTGACCAGAGGCTTAAAGAGACTCTTATAAAGATTTAGAGGGCTCCTTCTCTGCTTTGCTCCTTTCTACAAACCCAAGCCAGGTCAGCAACCCTGAACTTCAGTCTGATTTCTTGTCCCAGAATACTGAGCCCTCCTCCTTGGGTTCTATCTTCTAAACCTCTATCTGAAGGTGCCTCCCAGCCAGAAAAACCAGGACAGTCATGGGCCTCAGCATGTGTGTTTTCTCTCTCTCAGGAATTAGACTCTTGGGCTAACTGTTGGCTAATGTCCGAAAACAGTTGCCTCAGATAACTTGTCTAGTATACTAATTACCTAGGTGGGGAAGGCTCATCTGCTACCATCATGGTTGGAAGCAAGTCTTTTCTACTTATTTTAAAAGACAAACTGAATGCAGAAACACCTATGCAGTCCTGTACCTCTGAATCTGAAGGTACTTTTTAAATTGCGAAATGAATGGCCAGTACGCTTTGTTTGTTTTGCTTTATTTATTTTTTTTCTTTCTTTTGTAATAAGTATGGGTTTTGCACAATAAGCAGCTTCTGGCCAGGTGATATCACTCATGATTATCACTTATTTACCCATGCACAAGACCAGCTCGTGTGGAGCTTGCATTCTTATAAGAGAAACAGATATAAATAAGATACTCAGTATATTATTATGTTTATACTGTGTATAATACACAGATATAGAGTTAACCCTTGAATAGCATGGGTTTATACTGTGCAGACCCACATAGAATGGATTTCTTTGTAGTAAATACCCTTATGCACTTTTTTTTTCATTTTTTAAATTTTATTGTTGTTGTATTACATCCATCCCCTTTTTGCTCCCCTCTGTCCCCCTCCCCACCCACCCATTCCCCCCAGAGTCAATCCCACCTGTTGTCCATGTCCATGGTTCCTTTATATTAGGTTCTTGTCTAAGCTGCTCCCCTTCTTTGCCTCTGCCTCCCCCCTCCCCCCAACCCCATTCCCCCTGACCACTGAAGGCCTATTCCTTGTATTCATATACTTGGTTCTGTTTTGCTTGTTGTTAGTTTTGCTCATTATTGTCCCATAATGGGTGAGATCACATGATATTTGTCCTTCACTGACTGGCTTATTTCACTAAGCGTAATACTCTCCAGTTCCATCCATGTTGTTGCAAAGGGTACAAGTTCCTTCTTTCTTTCTGCTATATAGAATTCCATTGTGTAAATGTACCAAAGTTTTTTGATCCAGTCATCCACTGATGGGCACTTAGGCTGTTTCTAGCACTTGGCTATTGTAAATAATGCCGCTATGAACATAGGTGTGCATAGGTTCTTATAAATTGGTGTTTCAGGATTCTTTGGGTATAGTCCAAGTAGTGGAATTGCTGGATCAAAAGGCAGTTCCATTTTTAGTTTTTAAAGGAAACCCCATACTGTTTTCCACAGTGGCTGCACCAGCCTACATTCCCACCAACAGCTTATGCACTATTTTTGATATGTAATTGGGAGTCATGGATATGGAGCTAAACTGCATGACTTGATCTATGACATTTTACAAAGAGGACTTGAGCACCCATGGATATTTGTATCCATTGGGGTCCTGGAACCAATTCTCCTCCACCAGTTCCCCTCAGATACCAAGAGTAGATTTGAGGGAGCTACAAATTATACATGGATTTTCAACTGCCGTGGGGTGAGACAGGTTGGTGCCCCTGACTCCTGCATTCAAGGGTCAACTTTATATTATAATATATACAGTAATGTATGTAAATGATTTTAGTTGTAGCATAAAGGAGGGAAGAATGTTTTGGGAATAGAGTCAGGGAAATATGAAGAAAGAATGCTAGTTTTCAGGGATAACAACCAAAAAGTGGCTGTGCTAACCAGAGGACTGGGCTATGTAAAGGAATCTGAAAATGTGAGTGTCCTCTCTGTAGCTTGCCAAGGGAGAACCCAAATTACCCAAAGGGAGTTGTGTTTTCAAAGTAATAGTAACATCTTTTGTACCAAGCTAAAACAGTATTTTTAAAATGTTTGTTTTGAGGTCCTTAAAGATAGCTTTTAAATGATATAGAAGGGAGTCCTTACTTTGACATTACCTTATACATCTTCTAGAAATACAGTTTTGAGTGAGACTACCTTGACATTATATCCCAGCCCTTGCCTAGCTGCATAACCTTAGAAAAGTTACTTGGCCTCTCTGAACATCCCAGTGAAATAGAGGATAATACCTCCTTCATAGGGTTTCTGTGAATTTCAGATGTAAGCACACGTGCCTGGAACAATGCCTAATGTGTAATGCATGTTCAGTGTGAATTATTAGAACAGTTGGATGGACTGGGGCTGTGGGTCAGTGCAGAGCAAACCTATGGTGACCTTTGGATCTAAATTAAGTAACAGCACCAAGTAGCATGTTTTCTAAGCACTAAGACATCCCTGTTTACACTACGATGCTTATAAACAGACGCTAAAATGAGTTGAGCAAACTTGCAGTGTACTTTTTTGTATGTCCTGTATTTGTACAGCTGTTGGGCATTTGTAGTCAAACCAAACAAGTCCATTCCCATGAATTCTGGACAGTGGAAAGTTTTTGTCATACTGAGATACAATTAATATGTTAAAACAATCCAGAAATTTGGAATATACTCAAATCCTATCCAGATGAGCTCCCTCTCTCTACAGGGTTTCTTTGGGAAGTCTTTGTTACTGGCTTGCTCTTTGGCCCCCAAATGCTGTTCCTGTGGCTGTTGAGGTGCCCAGTTCAAATCTTGCTGATCCTTGGTGGACAGCTTTAGCAGCAGGTGTTGGGAGTCAGGCCCCAGAGGGGCAAGCAAGCCTTTCATGGTAACATTTTTTCTCTCCCTTACAAGAGAGATGGTAGAACCATTATTAAGCCACTTGAATTTACAGAAGAAGTAATTGAGGAAAACTTGACCTTGACTGGAGGTGAAGTCCCCTTGTTCCCCTGCCAGTCTTTACCAGCCTCTCCCCCTCTCTGTCCTGCAGGGAAGCCAGTTTGTTTCCAGGACTTTGCCTGGGGCCATAGTCCTAGGGGTGGAACTTTCAAAGTGGTTAGAAAGTCAGTGCTCTGAGAGTGAGATTAGCTTTCCTTAAGTTCCTCCAGCAGACTTTACTTGGAACAGCTCCCTTAGGGGCTTGTCCTACCTGAGAAGAATTTTGAGCAGGGAATCCCAGAATATTTCACTCTCTAGGAAGTTCCTTCTACTTTTTGGCTGTGGTCTCTGGCTTGAATGGTACAGTTCAAGATTTGGCCTTTGGATAAAACAAAGTATAGAGTGTTTAGTTGCCTTGATTCCCAGGCCTCTAGCCACCCACCCAAATGTAGCTCACGGAGTTCTCCTTAGCATACTCCTAGCTCATCAGTTTTCCATTGGCGTTGGGGGACTAAATATCAATAGCTGCCTTTGTTCTCTGTGTTGACATTGGTCAGGGCTCCCGAAGGAGGCTACATGGTCAAACATACCAAAATTATACACCAGCAATCCCAGTATCCAGGGTTGGCCACAGCAGGTTGGCTATTAAGAAAACTTCAAACATGCTTGTGGAGTACAAACACAAGCAGATAATTATTTGTAGATAATAAAATTAAAATTCCAAAAATGGTAGGAGTTGCTTGTAATTCTGAATCCATTTTCTTGCAGAAGACACTTTTATAAAATTCCAGACCAGTGCATATAACCCTTAACGAAAATGTATTGTTGTAATAACAGTAACGCTAGGCTTAGACTAAATCCTACTTTATAGTGCAGGTTTATTTTGGTGAGAGAATTCATGTTGACCTCCAATTTAAGATGCCTAAACTGTATTTCCCCTGGGGCTTGTAGGATGTGGGGTGTGCCAGAAAAACTGTTAATCTGATCCTAAGGAAATGATTCCTTAAGGAAGTTGTTATGTGAATGGAAGACCCCACTTCCCTACCCAGCCCCACTGCCCCTTACACAACAGACCCACCACTAACTACACCCCACACTGACACATGCATTGAGCACATGCACACATACCCTATTTTTAGAGCCTCTTTGGAAATGTAGGGCTTGTAACATTAGTGAATTTTCCACTTTCACTTTACAAATGGTGGAAAAATAGGCAATTCCTGTTCTCACTATAGAGTAGGCAAGATTCGTTTCTTGCCTCCTATTTTAAATCTATGAGGGTTTTTTTTTTTTTTCCCCTGGTAAATGGCAATACATGTACAATAATTGGTTCTTTTTTTTTTCAAGATTTTATTTATTATTTCCAGAGAGAGGGTAAGGGAGAGAGGGAGAGAGACATCAATATATGGTTGCCTTTCACCTGCCTCCAGCTACGGACCTGGCTGGAGACCTGGGTTGCAACCTGCATATGTGCCCTGGCTGGGAATCCAACCAGCGACCTTCAGGTTCGCAGGCTGGCAACTTATCCACTGTGCCACCAACCAGGGCTAATAATCCGTCCTTTTATATTATGTTACTATATTCAGGAACTTTATGTGTTAAGTAGGTAACAGTAGGCTGACAGTAATTCGAATACCATGGTAAAATATTATAGCCCAAAGCAGTCACTTTATTTTGGATTAGTTTACATTTTGATAATGTAATTGTTAAAAATGTATGATTTCTAACTTCATTGCATCTCTCAAAGAAAATTGAGATTTTTAACTTCCAGAATGGCACACGTTGGTGTTCCTAAACAATGAAGTTGTTCCCCGTCAGGAAACAGAGAAAAATCTGTCAATATGTTCAGCTTTGTGGGAAAGATGTCTTGTTTAAATTGGGAGTCGTCCTGCTTCTCACGGAACAGCAAAGCAGGGGCAAGGGAGCTGTTCCAAGCTTATACGTCCTCTCTCTCACCTAAGTGACTTATTTAGAGTAAGCAATGGGAAGATACTGGTGCTTACAGCCATTTTTAAATGTTCAGTAGCCTCAGGCTTTCAAAAATAGAAGTCTGGGAAGGGAAACCTTGAGTTTATAGCACAGTGCCAGTTGCTGCCTGGCCTCCAGTAAATGAGAGTTGAAGATGTGATTCGTAAACATCAGGATTCTAAGTGTGAGGTGCCTAAAAGTAGTGTAATCACCATGGACATAGAATGACAATATTTGCAGCAGGCAAGACCTAGCTTAATGCATATGCACAGAGCTTGATCTGGGTCTGGGTCACAGAATGTCACCTTTAAAGTTGCTTAGCTAAATGTCAAGCATGAGAAAGTGAAAGACAGTAGAAGATGAAGCCATAGAAGATGGATTTGCTTGACAGTATAATACATTATTTCTCTGCCCAGGAATACATCCAGTCTGTATTTCCCTGCATATTGGGATTAACTGAATCAAACCTCCCTTTGTCTCTGGACTTTTTTCAATTTGTTCATTTTTTGGAGACTACATTGATTTGTATTGTCATTCCAAAGTAATACTCAGAAAAAAAAATTAGCTATTTAAATATTTTGAACAGAGATAGGTCCAGAGTATGTTACAGAAACAGTTGGGAACAACCAGAGCAATAAGAGCAGATCCTCTAGCATGGCTATGCTGTGTTCACCACTGTACTATTGAAATTACAGGGAAGGCCTCAAATTCCATTGAAGACTCCAAGTTGCAATGGGCCGCCATGGTGTTGCCAGCATTCTTTTCCCTTTTAATTGGCTTTGGTTTTGGAGCCTTATACTGGAAGGTAAGTGTTGCTTTTTGATCAATAACTTTCTGAACTTTATGTATTTCTCTGTTCCTACTATACTTCCCAAATGGTTAACAAACAGATACCCTTTTCTGAGAAAGGACCTCCCTAAGAAAATGATAAAATAGGTGAAGTACAACCTTTGCTCAGTCAAGAAAATTTCAATCTTAGGAAAGGTTTCTCCCCATTCCTTGTTATGCTTTGGAGATAACTCCTCTGGCTGGGAATGTACACATAAGAAAAGGCACTGGCACTGGTTTTGATAGCTTTAACTAAATAGAAAATGGAATAAAATGTGCTGAAAATCTTATGACATGCCAAGGCCAAACAGAGATGTCATTTGTATTATCCGCCCTTTTGCTCCTTATTTCATTGTTATTGAAGCCTGTCTAAAATTTTTAAATGTGCTAACTCATTGTGACGCAGCTTTTGGAAATGATTTTTGAATTTGGGTACTATTTAAATCTTTCAGTTCCTAACATTTTTGCCTCCAACATTCTAAAACTGTTGAGTCAATAATACCACACACTTTTTATAATTGCCTATTGGAAAAATATTTTACAGGCTGTCTGAAGAAAACTTGTTGGAGTTACTAACAAAAACTAAAAGTGGAAATCACTTACCTCTTCAATATTATACTATTTATTGAGATTTTTAAGATAACATATCATTGTTCTTTTTCTAGAAGAAACAACCAAATCTTACAAGGACAGTTGAAAATATACAGATTACTGAAGAGGATAATGAGATAAGGTATTTTATTCTACTAAATGTGTGCACAGTAAGCTTGACATTGTCCTTCGATGTACCATGCACATTGTCATAATGTCTCTAAGAAGTTGTTCACTCTTAACAATAGCAACTCCCAACCAGTGCCTTCTAAGTCTTTGCCCACACTTCTAACCTCTCTCTATCTCTGTTCTATCAGAGTTCTTCAGGTATAGTAACAAGATCACTTTAAAGCATTCAGATGTTAAAGTTGGTTCTTATCCATTCAGTTGCCCTATGTCTTTTGATTGGTGGATTTATTCCATTTACTTTTGTACCTGTGTTCCTGTCTGTCTCTCTGTTTCTTCATCTTCTTCAAGCAGACCCTTTAGCATCTCTTGCAATGCTGGTTTGGTGGAGATGTATTCTTTCAGACTTCTTTTGTCCGGGAAGCTCCTTATTTCACCTTCCATTTTGACTGAGAGCCTTGCTGGGTAGAGTATTCTTGGTTGCAGGCTTTCCCTTCTGGCTTATTGTGTTTCTATTGAGAAATCAGCTGATAACCTTATGGGAGCCCCTTTGTATGTTATTAGCTGTTTCTCTCTTGATGATTTTAGGATTCTCTCCTTATTTTTGAAATTTGCCATTTTAATTATGATGTGCCTTGGAGTGGGCCTGTTTGGGTTCATCTTCCTTGGGACCCTCTGTGCTTCCTAAGTTTGCATGACATTTTCTCTCCTCAACTTAGGGAAGTTTTCTGTCATTACCTTTTTAAACAGGTTTTCCATCCCTTGCTCCTTCTCTTCTTCTTCTGGTATCCCTATAATATGGATGTTATTGCGTTTCATGTTGTCCTGCAGCTCTCTTAAAACCTCTTCATTCTGCCCTGGCTGGTGTGGCTCAGTGGATTGAATATTGGCCTGTGAACCAAAGGGTCACCAGTTTGATTTTTAGTCAGGGCACATGTCTGGGTTGCAGGCCAGGTCCCCAGTTAGGGGGTGTACAAAAGGCAACCACACATTGATGTTTCCCTCTCTTTCCCTTTCTCTAAAAATAAATAAAATATTAAAAAAAAAAAAAGAAAGAAAGAAAAAGAAAAGAAAAAGCTCCCTAGCTGGTGGCACAGTGGATAAGGCACTGGCCTGTGAACCCAGAGGTCGCTGGTTCGATTCCCAGCCAGGGCAATATAACTAGGTTGCAAGTCAGGTCTCCAGCCAGGTCAGTAGCTGGAGTCAGGTGAAAGGCACCATACATTGATGTTTCTCTCCCTCTCTGCCTCTCTCCCTTCCCCTCTCTCTGAAACATAATAAATAAAATCTTAAAAAATACTTCCTCATTTAAAAAAAAAAAACAAAAAACCTTTTCACTGTTTTTCAGTCTTTTTTCATTTTGTTGCACTGCCTGGGAATTTTTTTCTACTTTGACCTCCAGTTTGATGATCCAATCCTCTGCTTTCTCTAGCTTGCTTTTGATTCCTTCTACTGTGTTCTTCAATTCAGAAATTGTATTCTTCATTTCATCCTGGCTCTTATTGATAGTTTCTATGTCCTTTTTAATGCTGGTATAGTTCTCAGTAAGTTCCTTGTAGCTTTCCTGGAGTTCTTTGTAGTTCCCCTGGAGTTCTTCATAGTTCCCTTGGAGTTGTTTGTAGTTTTCTTTGAACTGGCTGAGCTTATTGAGCTTCTCTATCATCATTATTTTGAACTTTGTGTCTGAGAGTGTGCTTCCCTCTATTTCATTTTACACTCTTCTTGGGGATTCCTCCTTTCCTTTTCGCTGAGGATTTCTTTCTTTGTCCCCCCATTTTAGGTGACTCTTGTTTGTTTCTGCTTCTTGGATTAGTCTGCTTTGACTTACTGTCTTAGTGGTATGACCTTCTATGGTGTAGAGGTGCACTTTTTTGACTTCCTGGATCTGTGCTTGTTGATGTCAGCTCATGTCCCAGTCTAGGCCTAGTCAGCCAGTTGGAGATGACCAGGGAGCCACTGTCTTTGTCTCCTTTAGTTGTTAATCCAATCAGTCTGTGATCAGTGGTCAGGTTTAGGCACTGCTAGGTGAGGTAGATTAATTCCTATGGGTGGGGTTGTGATTTCCCCTCCGGCTCCCCCACAGGCTCCCTGCTTTGGAGAAAAGTGATCTGCTGTCTGTATGGGGGATGGGTCAGCACTGGACCCACCACCGGCTGCTCCCCCAACTCTCACCCTAAAGCCACTGACCCAAACCCTCCTTAAGTGTCTGTAGTCCACTGTGCCCTCCCTCTGCTGGAGCCCACCATAAGTGGGTGCCACTGTATTTTTGTGAGTGGTCCCTTTAAGAATTCAGTCTGTCAAACTGGCTAAACCTGGTGGCTATTTGCTTTTCCCAGCTGGGTGCTGTTTTACTCACAGCTGTGTTGCTGTAGGCTGGGAAGCCAAGTTGAGAGTTTAGATCCCACCCTTCTCAGGTGGAGCCCCAGCTGCTGAGATGTTTCTCCATCCCTTCAGCTGCCGCCCTGCCTGTGGGAGCCCCGCCAGCCTCTAGCAGTTCCCCACTTCCTACCAGTCACATTGTGATGAATCGGCTCTTCTGTTCTGTCCATGGGAATAAGGCTTCTCTCCAGTTGGTGTTCTGTTGGTTATTCTGGATGATTTCTCCCCAATTAAGGTGTTGGGAGGAGATTGGTGTAGCTCCACTTACTCCTCTGCCATCTTGGTTCTCTCTGCGTATGTAATACATTTGACTTCACTCTAGCCTTAGAGCCCTTACCTTTCCCAATGTGTTCGGCATTTTCTCCAAAGCCAAATATAAAATGTAAAAATTGTTTTAAGATACCTTTCCATTTACTGTAGCTGACCATGATCACTTTTTTATGCTATATGGCCCTAGAACTGATACTTTGATTTTATATACAGTTCATAGTTTTGACTTGTCATGTTTTACATTGTCAGATCATGCCTATTCACATGTTAAGTGCATAGACACGGTTTTAGCTGGGCATATGCATATGCGTAGAAATTTTTTAAACTACTCAGGGAGAGTATGTTGTGGCAGATGCAGTTTTTTCCTCATCCTCATAGTATTACTTATGAAGGTACGCTTCCTAATCAATTTGCAACCTTTTGTTACTATATTTACAGAAGAAAAAAAGAAAACTGCCTTTTACAATGCTCAGATCATGGTGTGCTTCAGAATTTGTCCAAAAGCAAATGAGCATTTTTCTTGTTGTTTTTCAGTATGTTGCAAGAAAAAGAGAGAGAGTTTCAAGAAGTGTAATTGTGGCTTGTATCAACACTGTTACTTTCGTACATTGGTAAGTTTTTAGAATTCAAGTGAAAGATTCAACAAGAACGGTACAGCATCTTGGAGGCCAAAATTTAGAAACCAAATGTATTGCCTTATATTAAGCTGATGTCAGTATGTTAATTCAAAAGCTGTACATAATTGAACTGTTCATTTCAAACCCATAGTTACAGTCTAAAGTTTTGAAAGGCAAAGCAGTGTCAGTCCTGATGAGTGGATTCCTCTTATAAGAAAAATATATAAAAAAATTAACAGTTAAGTGTTTACTGGTTTTGAGGCCAAAAAATAAATTATACAGGGGAAAGTAATTTAGGACCACTTTCCTAAATTACTAATTTTGTAAAGTAAATTAGGGCTAAAAATATTATTAATAAAAGAACAATAAAAATCAATTTCAATTAAGTATAGCGCTATAACATGATTTTTAAAAAACGCATTTCATTTGTTAGATGCTGAAACGAGCAAAAACAGGAATCATGTCCTTTTCATTTTAAGGAAAAGGGAGAAAAGGTCAAAATAACTTACAATCAGGAGAGGGAAATTTTCAGGGTAAAGTACCATCTCATGACTGGTCAACATTGTGGATCGTTCTAGCACAGAGCCCAGGATGCACTGAATGTACATGAGTGACATACCCTCTGTGACTGTGTGAGTCTGCTCAGGGTTCGTTGGGGAGAGAGGAAACAGGTCCAGGAGGCACTGATGTTCACACCTCCTCTCCCAGCTCCAAAATTCTAGGCACACCCTTCATGGCACTAACCTGGTTCACCATGATTCATCGTCTTCTCACTTTCACTTCTGCTAACTGGCCCTTAGTTTTGTTATACCTGTGGAATCCTGAGTGCATTTATTACAGCTGTTACGTGTTCTCTCCTACTTTTGTTCTTTTCCCCTCTTTGCTTATGGTCCGAGGATTATCACTTACTCTCTTGGTTTGTACAGATACAGTCAGTGGTGAGCTTGGTCTTGCCCACTCTTTCCAACTTGCACTTAAGGGTCTCAGATTCTGACATGTATCTCTAGATTGAAACTTAACCAGGAAAAACTGGGCCAGAGTTTTTTGCCTCCTGCAGGACCACTCACTTTTAGAGTTATTGAATATCAATTTCAGCAACCCAAAATAATATGATACAATAACAGTTATGCTACATATTTCTCTAGCACTTGAACCCTGCTACTGCACAGACCTGATTTTTATCTGTAATCATGTCCTTGATCATTGTGTCCAAAGCATGAATCTTAGCTTCTCTCTAGGCTCATTTTCCTATCAAATAAGGTAAGTGACTATGCCCTTAGCTCATCATTTTTGATTTTCTGGATCAAAATGAAATCATTGCTTTCCTTAGAAACCTGTTTCTCTGCCCCTCAACCCCAACTCAAGCCTCACTATACCTTTCCTATATGCCATTTCAGTTCCCTGAGCCAGACATACACAAATCATACATGAAATGGTTAAGTCTTAAAGGCTCAAGTAATGTCCTTTGTTGTCTGGTTTTAGATTACATGCTGGGATCCTGTTTTGGTGCACAGGTCTTTAATCATGTGGTTTTTTAATTGTAGTATTTATCCTGTAACATTTGGAGAGTGGATTATGTTGGGAAAACCCAGGGCACTTGTTTAAGAGGGGGAAAAAAATGATGGCATTTTAAAGCAGCTGTAGTCCAGCAACTTAC
Source organism: Noctilio leporinus (assembly GCA_004026585.1). Lineage (NCBI taxonomy): Eukaryota > Metazoa > Chordata > Mammalia > Chiroptera > Noctilionidae > Noctilio > Noctilio leporinus. Next base: position 132,817 of record PVIW01003770.1, read on the forward strand.
ATGTATGTCTACTAGTCCAGGAACATTCACGGACAGGAACTGTATCTGGTTCTTGCTGAATGTCTTCACTTGTCGCCTACACATTGTAGGCTGTTGATAAATATTTGCTGAATGAATAACTAAGTGAATAAACCCGAAATAAAAGTTTACCGAGAAGATAGTTAGCTCTGTTGCACAATATTATTATGCTTATCATTAACAATCTTGTGTACATAAAAGAGTGTTGAGGGTAGACCTCACGTGTTCTTTTCTTCAATAAAATAAATAAGATTAATTTTTAAAATGAAATAGAATTTATTTTTATCTTGTGTGCATGAGTGTGTTTAATTTGGTTGATAGAACAGTAAGGCGTGCACAGCAAGAGGCAAATATACTCATATGGGAAATAACTAATATATTTTTACTAAAATATAAAATATAAATTATCCATGTATAAAACAAATCAAAGTGACAGGTTAAAAACGAAGCCCTGAATTTTTCTTTTTAGAAATAAATTTATTACATATTGATTAGTAAGTTTAAAATGATCACATGTTGCAAGCCAGGTCTCCAGCCAGGGTCATTTGTTTGTAGCTGGAGACAGGTGAAAGGCAACCACACACTGATGTTTCTCTCCCTCAGTCTCCCTCCCTTCCCTCTCTGAAAATAATAAATAAAATATTTTTAAAAAATAAAAATAAATAAAATGACCTCTTTCATGAAGTATCTAACCCATCATCTCTGCAACACTTAGCTCAGATACCACAGTCTCCAAAAAGCTAACTACCCTAATGTAAACAATTCCTTTTTATGGACTTCTTTGTTTCATATTATATTTAATATGACATATACTACCAACCCACTAGGAGGATATTTTGTATCCTCTTCTAAATGATAAGCCCTAAGAAGGCAGGTTTGTTTCTGAATTTCATTTTGGAATACCACAAAACTACAATAGATAGCTTATACTTTGTGCAGGTAAGTGATGTGTCATTTGTTCAGGAAATGCATGAAAAGAGAAATGAGTTATCTCAAGAGTGTTACGAAATGTGAGAATAAAATTTATGGAAATATAAACAAAAATAGACTGTGCAAAAGTAAGTCAGTCAAATGCTGACGAGAGGATAAAGAACACAATGGCAGCTCATTATTAGAATAAAGAAAACAGTGGATAGTTCAATATTATGAATCTGCAGACTTCAAAGTCAAAAATACTTGTCATTTGTAATCATTGAGTACCCATTGTATAGAGTAAAGCCTTTTCCTTGGCCCTATGCCAATATAGGTTTAAAACTTCCAAGGAACTTTGAGTATAATACGGGAAAAAGGATGTGGTGGGAGAAAAGGTAGAAGAAATCTTCTGAAAACTAAGAATAACAGCAGTAAAAATTACCAAGGTAGACATGAAATGTGGAATTATATATTTTCAAAATAAAACATAATTTGGATTATGTTCATTAATTTGGATTATGCTCATTTTCTTGGTTAACAAGAAAGGGAGAAAACTAGGATGAATGACTCATTTATAGCAAAGATTCCCTGAGATGCAAGTTTCACTAATTAGAACAAATTAAATCAGGGCAAATACTGGAACACTCGAATATAAAGCAATAGAATAGTTCTCCAAAGGAAATAACCTATAAGTGGAAAATGAAGACTATATTTTGATATTTTAAATAGAGGAAAAGAACATGGAAGAAATGTAAGATAATGAAGTAGAAACAAAAGAAGTCACCTCTAAGAGAAAATACAATAAAGCTGTATTTATTTGACATCAAAAATGACAAGTCCATAAGAAAAGTTAAAAATCCCCTTTGTCAATTAGCTGATGCCAAGTATCCATATGTATCATCCCACAAGAATTTCATTTATTGGGTTGAGTATGGCATGGTGTAAGAGAAAGAAATAAGATAAACTATACTGAAGGGAAATTTTGCTCTTTATTTTTTCCACAAACTCTAGTAGGTGCATTTTTGGACACAAAGCTTAATATAACCTAGTTGTATCTTCAAATTGCAAAAGAAATAGGACATATGCATGACAACCTGTTTTTTTTAAAGGAAACTAGAAACTTACAAAGTTGAAGAAGTAACTAAAGGAGCTTAGAAGGAAAATGCAATAAGAAATTCAAGGCAAAGCCATTGCACCTGGTTGTACAGGGTGTGCCTGCATCAGAGCCCTAGATACTGGTCTGGGCGGCATCCCTTACAGTTGTACCACACACACCCACATCCCATTGCTTTATTTGAAGGGAGAGAGAAATTATGAGCAATAAGAGAAAGGCTTCATTGTGTAGGTAATGGGGGTGGCTTTGGTACTGAGCTAGATGTGAAATGATTGGCAAAATTTTCTTAGCACCGGAAAAGGGGCCGTCCGGATATGACAAATAGTATAAACTAAGTCCAAGAAGCCAAACTACAGCCTAAGTTCCAGAGTCAGTTTGTCCAGCTAGATGTCTGTCGAGGTCACACATAAAGAGTAAAAGTGCTGAGAAGAACATGTGAGGATCAGGTTGAAAAATTCCAAGTTTGGGACTTACACTGTATTTATTAATATAAGGAAATGTGGAAGGGCTCAGAAAAGGTATGAGTGATACAATCAAGACAGAGTTTTAGGCCGGTAACCAAATGTTAGTGAGGCCAGATGATGAGGAATTAGGGAAATGGAGTCAGGGAGTCCACTTAGGAGGCCGATCTTCTAAATAGATGCGAGAGAATGATAACCTGAACTAGGGTCAAGGCTGCAGAAACAGGAACCCATGGACCATTTTTTAGGGACATTGCAGTAAAAGAATTAACAAATCAGTTACTGACGGAATGAGAGGCTTGACATCACAGAGGGTACTTAGGGGTGACTTGGAGTCTTGGGGACTAACCAGATGGCCATGGCATTCAAAGAAAACAGAAGGCATTGTTAGTAAATACTGACCAATGGCTGAATATAAGTAGACTGAAATTCAGAGAACAGTCAGGGCTGCAAATAATAGATTTGGGATTTGGAAGTCATCTACAAAGAATCTTAATTGAGACTTTGGTAGAAGGACTGCATAAGTCAGCCAGCACCCAGAAGGCCAGGTTTGCTTGACAGGAAATAGCGTGAGTTTGTTGACACTCAGCAGTGTGTATTGACTTATCCCAGCATGGTAATAGTAGAAGATAGTTCTGATAATGAGGCTGGTCAAGAAATTTCCTCAAAGAAATACAACTGAAATTTTTCCCATAGACCTAAAATAGAACATAATAGATCCTAGAACTGGAATACAGATGAGTATGAGTCAACTGTGGGTGTTCAGTGCACAGGATATGGAAATGATTGGTTACCAAATTGTAAGAATGTGACTCTTATTTCCTAAGAATTTTAGGAGTGTTGGAGTTTTGTTTTCAAGTGCTCCTTCTATAGACAGACACATTCTGATGCAGGGGACTAGAAGAGATTAGATTTGGGTTCAAACTATGGCTCTGCAAATTTAGCTGTAAATTCCTGAATGAGTCAGTTGTCTCTTAAGCCCAGGTTTTTCAAATACAATGCAGGAAATAATTACACTTACCTTACTTAATTCATGTGGGGGTTGCAAAAAAATTGTAGTTCAACTTTCAAGTTTATTACCTTTGCTAAATAATCCAGCAGAAAGAAAGAAATTTTTAACCTTGCTTTTCTACATTCACACACTTAGACTCTTAAAGTATTCATTGCTTTCTGTGATGCCCTTTTGCTTTTCTAACTAAACTTTATTTTGAAAATATCTGCTATTTTCAAATAGCAGATATTTGGGATTTCTAAAGTTTTCTCTTATTGCCTCTTATTTTTCCTTCAGGATTTAATTATACTCTTCTAATTATAGGTTTTCTAGTTCCTAGAGTCTTGTTTGGTAAATTATCATGTAATATGATTTTTAGTATACTACATTCAGAAAGACTGGAAAAAATACTGTACTTCTTATCACTTATGCTATGGGATTTTATACTTAACTTTGCAATGATTTCAAGTACTTTTAATATCAGTAACCTTTGATTCTGGGATTGATAAATAAGAACAAAGATGGGGGGAAAGTAGTGAATAGGGAAGAAAATTAATGCAAAAAGTGCACACTTATTTAGAGATTGCGTGAATATGAAAACAGAAAAGAATCTTTATAGGTGCCAGAAATCTGAGAAGACTGTGGGTTATGTACTCTAAAATTCATCTTAATATCTCATCTCAAGCCAACCTTTTTATAAGAAGGGAAGGGTAGGTAAGGAGTTTGGAATTCAGAGGAAAGGTATAATCAAATAAAAGCTGCAGTCCAATGATTTTCCTAGCATCCCTTCATCTGCTGATCAGCTATTTTTTTTTACCTGCACCCTGGTTGGCAGACATTCTCTCCCTGGAGCACAGTGGCTCAGATACCATCTTGGTCACTTGCAGTTCTCTTGGGCCACAAAGGTTGGATTGCTTGCAGGACTCCTGGAGTCAGGGTAGGTCAGGTCATGTACTCCCATTTCTGGTACAACAGCCTTTTTGTTTTTTAAGATTTTATTTATTGTTTTCAGAGAGAAGGGTAGGGAGGGAGGAAGAAAGGGAGAGAAACATCAGTGTATGGTTGCCTTTCACCTGCCTCCAGCTATGGACCTGGCAGGAGACCTGGCTTGCAACCTGTTTATGTGCCTTAACTGGGAATTGAACCAGTGACCTTTGGGTTCACAGGCCAATGCCAATCCACCGAGCCACACCAGCAAGGGAGGAACAACAGCTTTTTATGTGCATTAATCACTAAGCCTATTGACTATAACTAAAGCTAAAAAATCTTAACTCTTGAGTTCCCCCACCAAAGATACTATCTATATTCTTTGTAAAAAGAGATAAGAAAGCACAAATAGTTGCTACTTGAAAGTGGCAAAATCTGAAAGCTGAGTTCAAAGCCCAGTAGTTTAACACCAGCACAGAGGAACTAAAACAAAGTCTGGCTTTCATGTTTCTACATACAATAAACTGTGCTAAGGCCAAATGAACCTCCCAGAGGCTTTCTCAGGACATGGTGTGAGGATTTCTCTCTGTTTCCTGTGTGACAGTATTAAATGAGATCTCACTGCTGCTGTTTCCTCCACTGGGAGAAGCCATTGCCAGAACCTAGACAGGCAGTCCACACACGGGTGCTGCTCAGTTACCAGGGGACTGTTACTTGCTGATGGCCTCTGACCAATTTCTCCACCTGTCCCAGACATCTTCCATGCTACTCAATCTCTTTGCACCTCACCTGTCTCGTAACACAGTCTCTGTCCTTCAAACCCTTTCCCCTCTCCACCTGTCTGCTACCATGTCATAGCCTTGTTAGAAAAATTCAAGAATACATGGCCGATATCCCTCTTACCACAAACAGATAATCTGCAGTGTGCTTGGGGGATGAAAGCCACAGGGTATTCATTCATCTGTTCTTATGTGCAAGAAATAGTTACTGAATATTTTGTGCCAGGCACAGTCCTAGGTATATTGTAGTACTTTAGTAAGTAAAAAACAAAAAACAAAAAACAAAGCTATGTCCTCATGGAGCTTACATGCAACAGGAGCAGACAGGCAATAAATAAGATCATTTTGGATAATGTATGCATAGTACACTTGTTACTAATTCTGTAGTCATATGACTTCAGCTATTGCAAATGGAAAGAAAGCAGAAACTAGACATGCCTTAATCTCTCCTTTTGTCTTTTCTCACTAGGCAGGTAACAGTTCATGTTTGCTTCATAAATGAAGCAGCTTTAAAGAAATTCATATTCTGTCTGGAGTGACAGACCACAACTTGACCTGTTCTTGCTAACCCATGACTCTCTATGGATGATTCAGAAATTGGAACAAAGTATTTTACTGTGAAACTGGTACTGAATCAATCATCTATAAAGAAGAACTTGCATGGCACAGGACTCTATTTTAAGGACCTGGGGGACCTGTCTCATTTAGAACCTGCAACTGATGTTGGGAGAGAAGCACGTGTCCCGGACTGCGCACCCATTTTGCATGCCTCCAGAAATGCTGTAATTGCTGAGAAGCCGCATAGCTTTATGTTCAGTTCCAACCTGCATTTTGTAGTTATCTTAGTCCCCTCAAGTAGAATTCAGCCTGGATAGTTGGGGTAGTAATTTTTCTCAAAGGGATTTAGAGGAATTTTAAAGACAAAATCCTGATAGCCTCAACCACTGTACGCATGAAAAACAGTGGAAGAAAAAGTGCTTAGAATAGGTATCACGTCAGCCTTGTCGCTGCTGGTTAATGATATGGACCTGATCTCGGTCTGTTCCTCATGTAAACCATGCTCACCTACATCCCACTAGACAGGTGGTTGTGGATGGCTGTTTCTGTCCATCCAAGGGAGCCAGTACTGAGTTAGAACAGTGATGCCTTTGCAGAGGGGAGATTCCCCAAAAGAGTCATCGCATGAAGAAGCTATGAACACTGAACAGCGGGACAGTTGCCAAGGAGGACATTTGTCACCCCTGGTGAAGCCGGCCTTTTCCCTCAACTACTGTAAAGTGTATAAATCATGCTTGCAAAATATATTACAAAATGTTTATATCCTCCAACTGTTACAGAGTTATGGAAAGGGACTTGGGAGAAATTTCTGAATGTATGACGGTTCCGTTTTCAATTTCCGCCATGGGAGAAAGTAAAAATAAATGACGACATTTGGTATCTAAGGAGAGAAAACCATACCCACATGCTGGTATGGGTTTTGAAACTAGGTTACTTGGCTTTTACAAGAATGCAAGGAATCAGCAAACTACTTATTTATAGTGTAATCACTATTATTTGTGTAAAGGATCCATTTATTTAAGATCAGGCACTCTATATCCATTAAGGTTTATAAATTAAAAATGAAAAGAGAGCTTTATGAAGTTATGCATGTCAGTTCGCTATTTAAAATGTATGACAGCATTTGTCATATCCAGAGTGAATGTCCCAAGATAGACATTGCACTTTTAAACTAGAATTTGTAAAACGAGAATTTCCCTTGCCATTATTATTTTTAGTTTTTACAGTCAAAGGGTTATCTGAATAAAGTCAAAGAATGAATTCTGATGGCTTATTTTGATGAAGGTTCCTTTACAATATCATGAACATAGACATAAAGGAAGCCGAAACTTTCCATTATAACTTAATCCTTATAATAACATTATTGCCATATACTACCACCATCAGGTGACCATTTTTGATGCAGTGATACAAAAGGGCATGAAAAATTAACTGCTAGCTTTTCTTCAATTTCTAAAATGTAAGGATTTCTAGTGTAGTTGGATTTTAGCTTATGTTCAAAGCTAATCCAAGTACAACTTTAATATGTGGCCTTTGCTCTTTTTTGTACCAAAGAGCCCAAATCATTTCTACAGTCCCTACCTTCCCTAAAGTACTGTGTTTGTTAAACACTAGTCATTTTTCTAAGATACACTGTAGTGCTCTGGGAAGCTGTGTTAACTTATTTAGACCTTCAGCCCATGGTATAATCAATTAGTAACAGAACCCCAGATCAGTATAATTGCTGAAAGGATCTGTCTCAGGCACGTGACATTGATTGTCTTGAGGAAAATAGACATAGACCAATATGAGTTCTGTGAGTAGATCGAGACTAAGTTGAGAAAACTGATAGGTAATAGTTTGACTCTTTTCACCAATAGTTTTGATTTTCTTAGGCATGTGACAATACTGTCTAACGAGCTTGAGGGTACAATAACTGTACTGTTGTTCTCAATTAATATCTGGGTTTTCCCACCCAAAGACAGGGTCCTAATCAAAGGAGTTAAACAAATTCAGCAAATTATTTAATCTGGCATGATTGGCAAGGGGAGATGTATTCTGCCTAACAAAATGTATTGGTTCTTTGAAAATTACATGGATTACCAATTTTTAAAACACTGAAGTTCCATAAAATGCATGAACAATAGGAAAATGCTGAACATTATTTCGGATGCTGGCTGCTTGGGCATTAACTGTGTCATATCTGCTTTAAAATGATATATACATATATCTTTGCTTTGTCTTATCCAATATGTCTTAATATTCTTTTTCATAAGTCAGTGTTTCAAAATTGCCTTTTAAACTTATCTCAGAAGTCTGCAGATTCTAAAGTATACCAAAAGCTTTGTACCTCATTGGTAGAAACCAAGTTGATAAAGAAACTAGCTCTGTGATAAACTGTTCCTTCCCAGTGATATCCAAGTGTTTCTGGATTTTATATTATAATCTAATGTGCTTATCACACTGCCACTTTCTAATGACTCAAAGACACATTGGTTGTTTTAAAATATAATAGTATATCCCTGGCTGGTGGCTGGTGGCTGGTGGCCCAGTGGATAGGTGTCAACCTGCAAACCCAAAGGTCGCTGGTTCAATTCCCCAGTCAGGGCACACAACCAGATTGCAAGCCATGGCTCCAGCTGGGTCTATAGCTAGCTGGAGGCAGGTGAAAGGCAACCATATACACTGATGTTTCTCTCCTTCTCTACTTTCCTCCTTTCCCCTCTCTCTAAAAATAATAAATAAAAATCCTTTAAAAAATAAAATAATAAGTAACCTGTCCTCTTTACAAAGGTTTAAGTATGTGAAAAAAATGAAAATTTATGAAAAATGTGTCCATAAAGAAGTTTTAATTTTTAATAAGAAATCTATTTCATTGAGCATTAAAATACTTTGGATGAACAGGGGCATATTTTGGAACTCTTAATTCAATTAAAGTTAACAAAAATATCTATTCAGAATTCATGAATATTACTAATTGTTTTTCTGCAGCTAGGTTCTAGTTTCAAAACCTAATTCCAATGTAGAGCTTTTAGCCCTTCCATAACTAGGCTTCTTTAACTAAAAATTATTTTTCCAAAAGGCATTTTGGCATAGCAGAGTAAATGTTGGGAAAAATTTTAAGAAGCCTCTACTTTGCTATTAACTGATACTGTTAAATCACCTCTCCTCATTGGGTCTTTGTTTTGTATTTATATGACAAACTCAGAGGTCACATTTTAGGAGAGAAACCTATTGATATATGACTGACAATGAAGATCAAATAAAGCTGAAACTACCCCATGCAAAATATCCAACTCTGATCTCAGTAAATAAGAAAAATGAACATAACAAGTCATTGTTGCCCTGGCTAGCCAAGTACGTCATTTGGTTACCGCATCATTCCAATGCCCCAAGGTTGTGAGTTTGATCCCCAGTCAGGGGTGAATCAACCAACCCATGAATGCATAAATAAGTGGAACAACAAATCCCCCCACCTCTCTCTCCTTTCTCTATCCCTCTCACTCTCCTTCCCTCCCTTCCTCTGTCTCTAAAATACAAAAAAAAAAAAAAAAAAAAAAAAAAGTCATTGCTGTTTTTGTTTGTAATGTAAATAAGGTCCATTAGTAAAAGTGAAATCAGTCTTCTGTGGGTTGAATTGGATATCAATTTACGTAAGAGATGGTTTTTTCCTTGGCTTAAATAAATGTTTCTGGGTCACCTCAGAGGAATGAAAGCACTACAATATTTTAGTCATTTCAGTCTGGAAGAGATATAAAATGTGGGTAACATTTGGAAATGTACCAAATGTAAGCATTTAAATCTCATTTTCTTAAAAGCTAAAAGCAGAAGATGGAAGATTCTTACCAAGATTTTTAGAATGCCAAAAGATGATTTAGAATCTATTTGGAAAGAGGTAATTCATAAATTTCATTTTAAATTGGAAAGTAAGGTAAGAATCTTAAAATAAGCTAGATGGTCTTTGAAGCTATTATTTTGAAGTTGTCATCAAAATATAAACATCCAGATTAAAATTCTATTTGTGGTGTCAGGTCACACTATGTAGGGTGTTGCTGCTTCTCATGAAGAAGTTTGCAAATGCCTTTGTTTGTAAAGAAAAATAATGGTGCTTTCACTTCTAACAAGCTATTGTTTTAGAAATAATCCATATTAAAATGAATAGTCATGATCCTATAATGTTTGCTAAGCATTCTGAACTAACTGCCATCTCCAACTACATCCTTATGATGTTTTTGAAAATGAAAGAAATATAACTTTAAACTAAAAACCGTAGTATTTTCAGTTACTTGATTTCTGAGCTGTAAGACTCCTTCAGTAATGTTTTCCTACAAAATATTTTATTTGCCTATGTTTTAAAAGTTAATGTGTGATTATAGTGCCCCACCTTCCTACAATATTTTAAATCAATGAACGTGGAAAGTATTCAGACATTTAGATGAATGCACAGATACATTGCTAGTTCAGTCAGATTGGTGTTTGCATATTGTAATGTAAATGTATGTCAACACTATTCTAAATAGTTTTATTATGACTGAAGTTTAAATAAGAAAGGTTGTAAAATGTGATGTGTATGTGTATATACTGTATGTGTACTTTTAAAAATAAGTATATGTTCTGACCTTTTTTATACAGGTTTGAATTTGAAATTACATATATATACATATACTTTATTGTTCTAAATAAAGAATTTTATGCACTCTCATAAATCTGCCCTGTTGTTTGATATTTTAAGATTACCACACATGTTCCCAACATGTTCAGTATTGAAGGTAAAATCAATTATTTCTATGGAATCTTTGTCATTAATCTAGATTTTGTTATAACATGAACGGAAGATGATTTAAAAATTTTAATTCAGTAAGTACTTATTGGTCATTAAAATAGGTAAGATAATCAAGAAAGATAAATAATACATTGATCTCAGGGAAAACACTAGATATTTGGGGGGGGGCACAAAACCCCCAAATTTATAAAAAATTGTGTATTTTCTCATGTTTAAACTTTAGTCACCTACAGAGTATTCTGCATTTGATGCAGTACACCTATTGAAATATTTTTCCCACTACTCAGAATGGTTTTTGAACTTGTTGATTTTGATGCCCTTGACTGCTTCTACCATTTTTTTTTTTTTTCACCTCTTCCACATCAGTGAAACATTTCCCTTGAGGACTGTTTTTCACACAGGGAAACAAAAAATGTTGCTCCAAATGAGACTGGGTGAATATTGAGGGTGACACATGAGGGTCATATGTTTTTGGTCAAAAACTGCTGAACACTCAGCAAGGTACGGGCAGGTGCACTCATAAATCACCCACCATAAAATGGGAAAATGCTTTGGAAGAGTCTTCAAAACAAATCACTGATGCAGAATGCAGCCTCTCACAACTACACAATTTGTTCCTAGAACACTCACCTAGCCTGGGAAGCCTGTATTACAAGGGACCATCCCTCTAGAAGATAATTCCAGGGTTTTTTGCCCCCCCCCACCCCAGCTCCAAATAGAGGAAGTCACACTGCAGTAACTACCTAAGTGCAAAACTGAGGTCCAGTTAATGTGCTTAGGGCATGCAGGAAAGAGGAACAGGTACACACGAGAAAAGATCACGGAGAACTTGATGCCTAAGCTAACACAAAGATGCAACAAATTCTAATACAGAAGAATTATGCCTAGTCTGAGCAGTGTTGCTGAGAGTAGGAACTTAAAAAAATTCTCAGCTTATTCCCTCAAATCAAACCAGTGTATCCTGAGCATGTAATGTATAATGAAGTTTATAGAGAGATGAGATCAGAGCCTTGCATGCCACAACGAGGAGGGCAGACATTTTTCTTAAGGGCCATGGGAAGCCACTGTAGGTTTCTAAGAGAAATGGCAAGGTCAAACACCACTATGGCTTTTGTGGTTTAGGCAATAAAGAATGAAATAATCCAGTCAGTGAAAGACAAATAAATACTATATGATCTCACCCATTACAGGACAATAATGAACAAAACAAGCAAGCAAAATAGAATCAGATACATGAATACAATGACCAGACCTTTAGTGGACAGGGGTGGGGGAGGGGGGAGGAGGAGGCAAAGAAGGGGAGCAGTTTAGTCAAGGAACTAGTATGGAAGAACCATGGACAGGGACAACAAGTGGGATTGACTTTGGAGGGGAGTGGATGGGTAAGGAAGGGGACAGAGGGGAGTAAAAAGGGGATGGATATAATACAACAACAATAAAATTAAATTAAAAAAATAAAATGCTTGATTGGTTTCTCATTATTTTTGGGATAAAACCCAAACTCATCACCATGCTCCCAAAGGCCCCCTCAATCCATCTCATAATGTTGGAGGATTGCTAAATTATTTTTCATTTAAGCTATAAATAACATGAGGACTAGAACCAAGAATACTTACACCATTGTATTTCCAAATTGAATACAAATATTAAGGTAGAGAATTGAAATAAAATTACCTATTGCAACTTTTTATTAAGGACATTTTGAAATGCAATTGACCCTTGAAGAACACAGGTCTACACATGCATGAGTTTTGTTTTGTTTTGTTTTTCAATAAATATAGTAGGTGCATATCCTCAGGTTTTCTATCAATGGATTCAGCAAACATGGATTGAAAACAGTATTTTCAATCCACCGTTGGAAATCAGTTGATACCAAGAGCCAACTATCTGCATTATTCTATGCCATTCTGTCTAAAGGACTTGAGCATCCACAGATTTTGCTGACAGGGGGCCTCAAACCAATCCATAGGGGATACTGTGGATACTGAGGGACAACTGTAGTTAAGTTTTTTTGTGAAATCAGTTACATAGATTTTTGACTGAGTGTGAAGGGCATCAGTGCCCATAGCCCCAGCATTCAAGGGTCAACTGTATATACCAAAGTACACAGGACTAATGTAATAAACTCAGGTACAACACTATACCTAGCTTTGACCTTACTCAACTCCTAAAAAAAATCTTGTTTTATCTGTCTCCTCTCTTTTCTTTTAATCCACTTCCTATTCCATATTATTTTAAGGCAAATACCTTAAAATATTTTATCTATAAATACAGTATTTATATATGTCTCTCTAAATGCTGGAAACAATTATAGTTCCCAAGTCTATTTGTTTTTCCATCTCATAGCTGACTATTCATGCATTTTTTTTCTCAAAAACTATTCTCCCCATTCTCCATAGCTGATCATCTTGATTCCTATTTCACCTTGAAAACTTAAAAAAATAAAAGAGAATTTCTAAAACTCCTAGTCCCCAGAGGCTGATCTTTTATGAGTCTAAAGAAGCCAAAACTGGGGACCCCTCACCTAGAGAGGTTCTTAATCTGTCCTGGGAGGGTACACAGCAATAGGTTCACATGGCCATATGTTTATATGTATTTTTAAGGTATTATCAGGTGTTCTGGTGTTGAAATAGCTTCCAGCAACACTCCCATTGACCACTGTATCAATTCACTGAGACTCCATGACCCCAAAGGTGCATGGCCAGAGGCTCTATCATGGCTAAAACAAGTGTGATGGACCTAGCACCTGAAGTATGTGGGTGATGGAAGAGAAACAAGGTTTGAAATAAGTGGAGGCAGAGCCAGTTTGTGGAACATTTTTAAGATCATCACAGTCACCTGATGGGTAAAATTCTAAGTGGAGGACTCAGGTTTCATTAATGCCTGGCTGAAACAGAAAACAGTCATGCAGAGTACACATTCATAAACAAACCATATGTTTTTCTCCTAATTTTGAGGAAACAATAGAATTTAACAAAATTGCTGTTATAGAACAAAAATATCTGTACATGAGGACACACATTTTATTTAGACTTCTCAATGCACCCATCCCACCAAACACATAGCATAGCATTATATATCCACCAGATATATAGTCATCAGAATTGTTTCTTTGTCCTCAAAAATTCCCTTGTCCTTTATGTATTCAACATTCCTCCCCTTCCCTTGGACCTATGGAAACACTGATTTTTAAATGTCCTTATAGTTTCTTTTCTCTTTTCTAGAATTTCATATAATTTAAATCCTATAGTACATACCCATTTCAGGCTGGCTTCTTTTACTTAGCAATAAGTATTTAAGATTATGTCTCTCATGGTTTGATAGTTCATTTCTTTTTATCACTGAATAATGTTCTATTGTACAGATATGTCACAGTTTGTTTATACATTCACCTATTTAGGACATCTTGGTTGCTTCCAGTTTGGGGTGATTGTAAATAAAACTGCTATAAACATTTATTTATTTATTTATTTATTTATTTGAACATAAATTTTCAAATCAATTGGGGAAATACCCAGGGGCACTGGGCTGAATGATAAAGACTATGCTATTTATAAGATATGACCAATCTGTTTTCTAAAGTGAATATAACATTTTGCATTCCTAGCAGCTCCAAATAGAGGTCTTGATGCTCCATGTCCTTGCCAGCAATTATTATCAGTGTTTTGGATTTTGGCCATTTTAATAGGCTGGTACTAGTACATCATTACTGTTTCAATTTGCAGTTTCCTAATGAAAATGTTGAGCATCTTTTCATATGCTTATTTGCCATCTGTATATCTTCTTTAGTGAAGTGTCTGTTTAAATCTTTTGTCCTTCTATAAATTGGGTTGTTTTCTTCTTGTTAAATTTTAAGAGTTCTTTGTATATTTTAGATACATATCCTCTGTCAGATATGTGTTTTACACATATTCTCCACCAGCCTTTTTATTTTCTTAAGTTTTTCACAGAGCAGATGCAAACGTATTTTAAAAACACTTTTAAGGACACAGAGTGTCTTGCTCAATTTACTCCCTTAACATCATCAGGGTAAAAGCAGAGCCTCCATATTGCTTGAAATTTTTAATTACTTTTATATTTTGCAAATGCCACACACACACACACACACACACACACACACACATTTTATATATATAAATATATATATATGTATATATATAGTTTTCATGTTCTTGTTGATGGAGTATTTTAAACACATGTAAATTAGGACTTTCTAAAGAGTTTTTGTATAACAAGGTGGTCTCCTCAGTAAAGACTGTTGGACTTAATGACATTTAAAGACTTCTAACATATTTTAAAGACTCAAAACAAAAAGTCAAAACACATAAGATAAAAGTTGATAAAATTCAGATATTACTTAACTTCATTTTATGAAGAGGTTTTAGAATTTTTATAAAAACAATTGAGAAATTGCAAACTACTCATTTGCATCTATAAAGAATCTCTATCATCTTTGTATTTATGTATTAAAGAACTCAAAAGTGATTTAAATGAAAAATAAATAGATATGAAGCAAAGTCAATAAAGATGACTGAAGAAATAAATTTAAATTACTCTGACATTAAGCAAATTGTAACAAAAAAAGTATTAAAATCAGTAAAAGAACATGTCATTATGTTATTATTTATCTTAGAAATGGAAAGTATTATGAAGATAATTATGTATATCTTTGCTTATATTTATAATGCAGAACGCTAAATCATGAAACAAATAATTATCTGTTGGGAAAGGATGTAATTGACTCCTATGGAAGGAAAAAGTGAGAACCTGACCTTCTCTGAGTAAGTTAGTTTGTAGCTTTGTCTTGGGGAACAATGTTTGGGTCCTAATTTTCACAATACAATTAGGAAGAGTTTGTGAAGCAATTCAGGAAATTAAAACTGATGGGATAATGAATTATACATAACATTAATTTTCTTAAGGAGTGATAATGGTATTACTATATAGTAGGTTATTCAGCTCAGGTGGTCATACTATATGGACTGGATGGCTTGAACAATAGAAGTTTAATTTTCTCACATTTTTTGGAAGTTGAAGTCTGAGGTCAAGGTGCCAGTGTGGTCTGATTTAGAGAAGGCTCTATTTCTGGCTTGCAGATAGCTGCCATTTCTTCATATGCTTACAAAACATTTTTTGTGTGCCTGGCAAGAAGAATAAACTCTCTGGTGTCTCTTCTTGTAAGGGCACTAATCCCATCATGGTGGCCCCACCCATCTGACCTCATTTAACCCTTGGATACCTCCAAAAGGCCTCATTCAACTACCATTCATTGGTGGCTAGGGCTTCTACATCCGAATCTGGGCAGAGGGGTCACAGACATTCAGTCCATAACATAGATTTAAAATTTAAAAAAAAAAAAAAAAAGATTCTTTTATCTTTTAGAGATATGCTGAAATACAACTGAAATGCTATGAAAGTTTCTTTGAATAATTCAGTGGTGGTGGTCTGGGATGAATTAAACAAATGCTTATGTTAATGATTATTGTTATTTCTGAATGATAAATGGGTTTTTATTTTTATTATCATGTCCATTTTTCCTATTTTTATGTATGCCAGAAACTTTTCATAATAAAACATTTTTAAATATAAAATTCATGAGATAATTTTATTACATGCCTGTATGTTTCTTTTATGATTGATCTCATTATCTTACCACATCATGTACCCGATTAGTTTTTATCTGTCATAAAACATTGTATACAACCAATGTAGATACAGTTTGAGTCCCAGAATAGCATTGTTTTTATTTTAACAACATTCATTTCCTTTGGGAAGCACTTAGGGCTCCTAGCAATTCGAGATCACCCAAATCCAGAGTTGCAGGACTTTGGCACTGCTGACATTGCCAATTGAATATTTTTCTGTTGTGGAGCTTGCCCTGTGGATTTTAGGCTATTTAACAGCATACCTGGTCTCTCTCTATCCACTAGATACCAGCAGCAGCTCCTTCCCCAGTATAATAGAAAATGTCTCAGACATGGCTCACTATCCTCTGAGGTACAAAGTTAGCCCCTTCCCATTGATGGCCTTAACCTAATCAGGAATTGAGATCTCCTGAAATAAAATTTGGGGCCCTCAAAGCGTCCATTCTTTCTATTCACTCAACAGATTCAGAGTTCCAACTCAATGTTTGGGATTATTTTTTCTTTTTCTCATTTTCTTTTCTTTTCTTTCTTTTCCTCTTTCTTTCTTTCTTTTTCTTTTTCTCTTTTTTACCCAAGGCTCAACTCTTTGGCAAGCCTTGAGGTTCATGTTTACTCATCAGCTCTGAGAGGTTATTGAAAGTTCTACTCAGATTCTTAACCATTAGCTGATGGTTATTTTATGAGCAAACATTTCCTAAGAAAACGGGATATGCTCTTCATATCTCTCTGAACTATTTTTGGTTTGTTTTATGGTAACTTGGAATTTTTTAAACTTTGAGTGTTTACGCTATTACAGATGTCCCTAGAGTTTTTCTTTTATTTTCTTTTTCTTTCTTTTTTTTTTTTTTCTTTTACCATTTTGTCTATTTTCCTATTTGGAGTGTTGATCCAATTTACCTGTGGGATTATTAGAATGGAAATCCCCTTCATCTTGCATTCTTTGTTAAACCTAATCAGGTTTTAATTTCTATCATTCCAGTGAAACTGGTTTTTTCAAGATTTTTATGTAGTTAATTCCAATGGTCAATTCCAAATCCTCATTGCTATACATTTGCTGGTATACTTCAGTCTTGTTTTGGCTTCTTTACTGGCTGCTCATTCTCATTCTCCTTCCTCATCTTCTGCCTATCTGATTGATATTAGAGTGTTTCATGTCTTGGTGGTTGGCCTTCTGTTAAAATACACTCATTCTTGGTGATCTCATTTAGTCTACTTTCTTTAAATAACATAAGGATAGCAAATACACTCAAATAATTTATCTAACTCCAATCTCTTTCCTCATGGATATTGGAAATCTGAGTGTAATCTCAAAATTAACATCCAAAACTGAACTTCTGATGTTATTATTAGGGGGGAAAAGAAGCAAAACAAAACATAGAACACAAACCCCTTCTTAATTTAATATTTAAAAACATTTTTTTGCTGTTGTTCTATTATAGTGGTCCTGATTTTTCCCCATTGCTCTCCCCTGTGCTTCCTCCCACAGTCAGTCCCCAGATGTTATCAATGTCCATGGGTCACTGATACTTGTTCCTTGACTAGACCCTTCCCCTTCTTTCTAATCTTCTCCTCCTTCCTGCTCCCCTCTGGTCACTCTCAGTCTGTACCTTATTTCCTTGTCTCTGCTTCTATTTTGCTGATCTGTTTGTTTTGTTTGTTAGGTTCCTATATTTTAGGTGAGATCATATAGTATTTGTCTTTTGCTGCCTGACTTATTTCGCTGAGCATAATACTCTCCAGTTCCATCAATGCTATAGCAAAAGGTAGGAATTCCTTCTCCCTGCTGCATAGTATTCCATTATGTAAATGTACCAGTTTTTTGATCCACTCATCGACTGATGGGCTTAATACTTTTAAAAGGAGTTCTTTGTTGCTATTATCAAAATGAAGTCTTGAATATATTAAAAATTATACCCTAGTTTTACACTTCCATTAACTGAAGATTGCTATGACTAGTATTTACTACAGTTAAAACTTATTTCTTCAATAGAATAAATTGTAAACAATAAATAATATTTTGGCTGTGACTTCAGTATATGCAAAAATGTATTACTTTTTTTCTGGATATAAACAGTGATTTTTGTACCTATTTGTAAATAGCCTAATCCTCCTTGTGAGATGAACTCAGTCAAGTATGGCACTTATGTTGTATCATAAAGGGTAGGATTTTAACCTTAGGCAAAGGGAAATCATCCAATTGAACATATTCCCATAGTATTGACACAATGTAAAATATTTTTATTTAAATATTTTAAAATGTATTAATATATACTCCCTCTTTTAAAAGAACTCATTATTTGTAATTTTTTGGATGGTTGATAGTAAAATTACTGTAAAATAAGTTATATTTCTCTACTTTTTATGCACTTTAAAATTTTTTAAGATCGGGCATTGCTCTGCTTAACTACTGAAAGTTTTATTTTGCATGTGTGTGTTGGGGGGAGAAAATGGGGTGAGGAATGAAACATTTGTATGTAGCCTGTAATACTCTGAAGGACAACTTTATGTTCTAAGCAAGATATCATTGAATGTTTCACTTCAAAGATAGAAAGTTTTCTTAAATAGATACACTTATTTTTAAAAACACATGAATTTTTAAAACATATATAATAATTGTTCAAACTTTATATAGTCCAACTCTACTGGGTGTAGTAGAGTGTATTGAAGTATCAGAAGAGTTGATTTTTTAAACTCAACTGTTTGCTCATTTTGGAATGCAAATGTTAAAAAGCTTATTTCAAAATGCAGCAACTGTATTTCTCTCAGGGCAAAAGCTAAAGTTTGTGAGTGGCTTCTGTGACTTGTCTCCTTGACCCCCACTTGACTGCCTCCCTACGACTTTCCTTCTGGTTCACTCTGCCCCTGTGCTTCACTGCACTCCTTGGATGTTCCAAATACATGCCCATCTTGGGACTTTTGCACTGGCTGTGCCCTCTGTTTGCAACATTCTTCCTGCAGGTATCCATCCATGTGGCTCACTTCCCCACATTGTCAAGCCTATAATCAAACATCATATTCTCACTGAAGCCAAACCTATACATGCTATTTAAAATAATGATGCACCTTTTTCTACCTCTAGCACTCAGGCCAATTCAGTGTGTTTTGTGTTCTTTTTATAGTGCTTATCACCCTTTAACACAGAAGTTTTTAAACTCAATTCATGGTACTCTTAGTCTCTCAGTAATATTTTCTCAGCACCTCTGCCCAAATGAAATATCTAACAATTCCCTTTATTAAACAGTTAGGACCAAAAATTTAATAAATACAGGGAAAAAGTAGGTTTACCCTTGTTCATATGAAAAATAATATAACAATTAATAAATAATACAAAAATAAACTCTACTGCATACAACTATAAACCTTCTGCCTCATGCTATATTTATGGCCTAACAACTTGATATCCATTTGAAAAATGAATACATGTAAGTTGAAGAAAAATAACACATTTCATTCTTTTTTTTAGGATTTTATTTATTTTTAGGAAGAGGGGAAGGGAAAGAGGCAGAGAGGGAGAGAGACATCAATGTATGGTTGTGTTTCACCTGCCTCCAGCCACAGACCTGACTGGAGACCTGGTTTGCAACCTGGTTATGTGCCCTGGCTGGGGATTCGAACCTGCGATCTTTGGGTTCTCAGGCTGGTGTCTTATCCACTATGCTACTAGCCAGGGCCCATTGTGCTACTAGCGAGGGCTCACTGTGCTACCAGCCAGGGCCCACTGTGCTACTAGCAAGGGCTCACTGTGCTACCAGCCAGGGCCCACTGTGCTACCAGCCAGGGCTCACCGTGCTACCAGCCAGGGCTCATTCTTAATCATAATTATTTACTAATGGTGTGTGTTGCCTGTTGGACCTTGAACAGCTTGTCAACATTGGAATCACAGTGGACAACACACCCTTATCTCCTGAGGCACATTGATTTTTTACAGTACTTTCTTATTAACAGTAGCCACTGAAAAGTTGGCCTCAAAAAGGTATGTCATCAAAATTTAGCATGATCTAATGCTGAACTTTGGAGCTACCTCAGCTAGTAACCTATACATTGTCTAATAGATTTTACTGTGTTTCCCTTGAAAGTTTAGATAACCATATATTGCATCATTTCTATAATCTTGCTGTAGTATCTAAGGGTGCCTTGGCACATAGTTTGAGAACCATGGCTCTAATGCATAATTTTTAATTAGGAGTACTATTTATTTTCTTTTTCATCACCATCCTCATGATAGGATGTACTTAGGCACAGAAATTTATGTCAGTTTTGTTCTCTGATTTATTCCAAGTACCTTAAATAATCCTGGCATATGTAGGTTTTGTGGCATAAATGATTATCAGTCATTTATCTTACTTTTTCTGTGAATTGTTCTTATATTTGCCACTTTTTCTTTCAGATGTTATCTTTTTACTGGTTTGTGAATAATTTTACATATCTAAGAAATCAGCATTCTACTTTATGTTTGACAAATATATTTCTCAGTTTATTTTTCTTCCTTTGACATATTTATGATATTTTTTGCTGCCTAGATACTTTAAATTTTTATATAGATATAGCCATTTCTTCCATTTCCCTTTCTTCATAGCCTGTAGATGATATTTTATGATCAAAGAAATTTTGCCCATTTCATGACCCTAAAGAAAAAAATGTATCCATATTTTTCTAATTTATCAGGGTACGCTTATATCATTATTATTATTATTAATTTTAAATAATTGTTTTAACAAAAATTTATTAGTGCTCTAAGATAGAAATACAGCTTGAGCTTCATTCAGTTGGCTAGCTGCTGTCTCATCACGGACTATTAAATAATTGATCTTTCTCCACTACTTTGAAATAATAGCTTTACCACACACTAAATGCCCATTTGTATTTTGGCTTTATTTATAAAGCTGTCATTCTGTTTTATCTGCCATTTTGTTTCTTTTCAAGCAATAATTTTTTGACTTCCTGTGTGATCTTGAAAATTGTTCTTAGTTTTGTTTCACAAACTAATGGATCTTTAATTTAGGGAGTCATAAAATATTGCCCTTTGAAAATATCCTTTGAAAGTTAATTCCAATAAAACAACTTGGCAAGAATTAGAAATCACAATTAAAAGAGAACCTAAATAAAAGTTATCCAGAAGACTTTTTCTTTATCCATTCAACCAAGTATCACAGACATAGTATTGTGAAAAAGTATTTCAATACTTTTTAACACTGGAAATAGGGCAGCATGAATAAACTACTTACATATGAAATATAGTACAGATCAGTAATGACTAGATTTTCTGTGTACAACCAGCCACCTGGTTAGTCATCTGTTGTGATCTTTCAAACACAAGGAAAGTGAGGTCATGAATTGCTATCTTATTTTCAGTGAATATTCCAAAACCTCTCAATATGTAATTAGAAACACAAATTAAAATATTAATAATCTAGTTCTAAGATGGCGACAGAGTAGAGAGCAGTGCTAATGGTGTTCTCGAGTACCAAAGCAGCTAGAGGACAAGATAGGGAGCGTGAGACGTCTTCAGGACCCTAGGAATTAGAGCGGTCAGCATCTGGACACGGGAGCACAGCCCAGAGGCAGAGGAGGCCAACAGGACAGTAGCCCTCAGGTCCAGGCTCCATCTGGACCAGTCAGGGATTATTAAGGGTGAATAACTATCTAAACCCTTTCTTCTTATTATTATTATCATTTTAATTTATTTTTTCCTTTTGCATTTTTTTTTTCTTTGTTTTGTTTTGTTTGGTTTGGTTTGGTTTTTTCTTTTTTTTTTTGTTTTTGTTTTTGTTTTTGTTTGTTTGTTTGTTTTTGTTTCTGCTAAAAGCCCGCAGGCCCAGAATACAACCAGACAGCCCAAATAAAGGACACACCAAGAACAGCAAGTGGAGAAAATCTGGGAGACGGCAACATTGAACTCCACAAATCTACTATCAAAGAAGGGCGCTCAACTAAGGCAAGGAAGCAAAGCAGGTTAACCCAAGGAAAGAACAAAAATAAATAAATAAACAAAAAGCAAGCAAGAACAGACACCCAAAATGGGGAAAAAAAGAATCAGTCCATCTGCAAAAGGAAAGGAAGAATCCCCCCCCCAAAAAAAAACCCACAAAATGAAACAGAGGAACCTAAAATATCAGATAAGGAATTCAAAAGAATGATGATAGAGAAGCTCAGTGAGCTTAGCTACATCAAAGAAAACTATAAACGACTTCAGGAGAACTACAAAGAACTCCAGGGAAATTACAAAGAACTCCAGGGAAGTTACAAGGAACTTACTGAGAACTACAACAGCATGAAAAAGGACATGGAAACTATCAATAAGTGCCAGGAGGAAATGAAGAATACAATTTCTGAATTGAAGAATACAGTAGAAGCAATCAACAGTAGGCTAGAGGAAGCAGAGGCCCGGATCAGCGAGTTGGAGGATAATGTAGACAAATACTCCAAGACAGTACAAGAGAATAAAAAAAGGCTGAATAAGACAGAAGAGGGGTTAAGAGAGCTGCAGGACAACATGAAACGTAACAACATCTGTATCATAGGGATACCAGAAGGAGAAGAGAAACAAGGAATGGAAAACCTGTTCAAAAAAGTCATGATAGAAAATTTCCCTAACATGATGAGTGAAAACATGAATCCAGTTCAGGAAGCACAGAGGGTCCCAATGAGGATCAACCCAAACA